>ML825555.1:80075-93255 GCA_009831015.1 Picea engelmannii | reverse complement strand
AGGCCCCCCCCATGTATTTTGGTTGACCTTATGGTCCTCCCATGTACTGTGGTTGACCTGACTATCCCCCCATGTATGGAATTTGGCTCAATGGACCTCCCATATACTATGTTTTAGGGGGATGTTGTGTTAGAATCATGGGGTTCACAGATTGATTAAAAAATATTCCTTGTTGAGGAATGCCCATGGGATTAAGTTGACCCCATAAAGGATTTGCAACTCCTAGATATGGTTTTCTAGGATAAAGGCTAGTAGTAATGGGAATGGAAAGACATGCATGAGCGGCTTTCCCCCAGGTTTTTTGTTGTGGCCCCCACATAGGATTTTTCCTTATAGTTGAGGATTTCCCCCCAGCAAAAGGATGGCCCCCATCTGAATACTAACTTCCAGTCAAGGGTATAGGAGAAATCCCCATTTGTAAAGTTGGAGATGTTGGTTGAGTAGCTTGTGTAAATGTGGTTGTTTGAACAACTTGACTGCTGGCCATCTCACCGATGGGATGACCAAGTAAATAACTTGGTGTGTGCATATGAGGAATTAATGAATAAATAATATTACCCTACCTTTGTATGAAGAGAGATGCACTCACAAGTGGTTGTGTCAAAGTAACCTAGGTCATAGATGTTCCCAGTAAAGAAAAAGCACCAAAAATAGTGATTTGTGCCAGTGCAACTATCTCTAGGTCCATTGGGGGAATGAATATTTCATCTGTGTAATCAAAAGATGACCTATTGGGAAAAATGGATGGTAAATGATAATAATAATAAGCATCAAGTAATCTCATGGATTATTTTTCAACGAGTAGTGGGCCAAGTGGATCAGTAAAAATAGGATTTGGGTAAGATACAAGGCTTTCCATGAAGGTTGTGACATGTTCTTCTGCATGTTGGACACTTCTAGGAGCTACACTCTCAATTTAAGAAGTTTTTTCTGAAACCATTCCTTCGTAAGAAGGGTAATGTTGAGGTTCTTAAATTTTAGGATCCAAACTTTGCATTCTGTGAGATCTTCGAAGCCCTTGATCAAACACAATGAAATTAAAGTGACAATTCTTAAGGCTAACTATGAAATTTGAAAGCAAAAACCCCTAAAAAATATCTACAGGTAATCAACCAAGCAATAGTATAAGGATCTTCTAAAGACGAGATATCAACCCGTCAATGAAGATATGAGAAGTAGTTACCTCTGCCTCCATGTATCGTTCCTTCTTGGTGGAAGAAATCCTCGCTTCACGGATTCACCCTCCAAAGGTATTGGAAGTGTGATGCGACATCTACTTCAGGTACCATGGAAATCCCCCCATAGTCACCTCTGTAGATACCTAGGAAATACCACTAAGGTTACCAACTCGCAGTCGACCTCTGGGGGGGTATAGTTGATAGTCGAGACCAAACGTATGGGCATGATAACAAAGTCTGAAATTATTCAAGAGAATTGAAGACAAGTGGACCAGTAAGACTCCTGAGGACCCAGAACGGATTCAAGATTCATGAAGAACTAAGACCAAATGAAACCAATAAATTCTCAAGAAAACCCCCCAATATACTATCTTTCCACTAAAATTAGTCAAGCTTTGGAGGGGGAATCTCCATTGTGCTTGCACACACAACGTCATGTTTATCCGTTGTGTTAGAGGGGGTTCCCGGATATGCCTATACAACAATTGGATTTCACTACTCTTTAGTGTTCTACAATATTGTTTAGTAATCTTGGACAATTTACTCACTTTTCCTAGTCCAAATATTCTAACCTTATGCTATTGATGGTGTACTATAAACCAAAAAATTTCTAGTTGATTGTATTAGCATGTTGGTTGATTTTAATGGATTTTCTTACTCAAAAAGGTCCACGAAGATGAAACTAATGATGTGTGAGACCTAAATCCAATAGATTGAAAAAAGAATGAAATGAAATCATTTCTTTTTGATGAATTCTATATATGAGAAGGAGAAGAGTTATTTTCTTCTTAACAAGCACTCAATATCATGAAACTTTTCAAAATGATGCCAAACTATCAAACAAATCTGTAATCCTAAAGAAAATACAAGACTAGTTGTACCAAAAAAAAATCCTAAGAATGCAAAAGATTTCTTTTGTTTGATTGTATATGCTTTGAAATCTCTTCAAATGCAATTTTTGTTTTCTTCCTAACTTTCAATGAGAGTGAAAGAAATCAATGTTTAACACAAAGGAACATGAAGAAAAAAAGAAACCAAACAAATGCACTCAAAAGTTTGATGAGAATTGAAGGAAATAAAGCGTGAGGTAACTTGTTCAATCAAGGAATCAAAATGAAAAAGACAAAAGAAATAATTGTTTTAAAATCTCTAAGTTTCAATTCCAAATAAAATGAAGAAAACTTCAAGATAAGTTTCAAAATTGGGACAACAAAAGTTTGAAGAGCTTCAAGATGAGGATTAGACCACTGGTAAGATAGACCTTGACCAAAGGATTAAGTTAACCTAAGGTAGTAATTCTCATTACCAAAATATGAAGGACTTGCAAGCTCAAAGGAGGAAAGAAAAGTTGGTTATCACAATTATTTTAATCAAACAAAGTCATAACCAAGTTGAGAGAAATCTACTGCAAAAGTCTGAGTGAAAAATATGAGGAGAAGCAAGTAAAATAGGTTGAAAACTGACCCAAGAAGGAGATAGATTCTCATGTAAGGAGGAAAGAAGGGAATTGAATAAGTGTCAACACTCACCAATACACTAGCAAGGGGAATTGATAAGGGTTTTCAATGCTCTTGGGCCACTATGGGGGAGCATTGATGCCTAGAAGTGTTTTAAGCAACACCAATTTTTTCCCAGATTCACTAGAAAGAAAGAAAGGTTCAAGAAACAAGCATAAACATGAAAAATATCAAATGAAAAATAAGATTCAAAGGGTTGAAAAAACAAGGAACAAGAAAAATCGTTCCTCGGTGGAGTTTCCAATTTTATGTTACAAAATATTTCCCCTGTGGACAAGTGAAATATCCCTTGGATATCTAGACCCTTATTTACCAAGACAAAAAACAAACAAATGGACTCTCACATTCCTTTATATCTATTATATATGTTTATAGGAAGAGAATATAGAATAAAGAAGTGTGACTTATTTCTTTTTGACAGTTCTCCTCGTTGATATTCAATCTTTGGCCTTTTTTTCCAAGCTCCTATTGTGATGAATAAAGTCTGCACGAAACATAACAATACCTTATACTCCTAGAATATATTATTTGACAAGAAAAAATCTATCTATATATACATACATGTGTAAACATAGGTATGAAGGAAATAAGACAAGTTATATGAATGGAGAAACATGGTGAAGTACTCACAAACCAACCGTAGATGTTGCAACAACTCCTCCAAGCTCTCCATTTCAACCCTTTCTTCAATGTCTTAAGATCAGAATGATAAATCTTAATGGATTCCTTCCTCCAAGATCAAAGGTTTGACACTCTGAAATCCTTTCTTCCCTTTTCACTTTTGAGTGGCCTCATTATATAGGATTTGGGAGGCTTAACCACCATGAAGGATTCTAGGAAATGGTTGAGGATTTATCTTCTTAGGTTAGGATTTGGTTACCAAAAATGGATGTAATATGGGTGACTCAACTCATGACTCAACCCCTTGACCAAAACCACTTAAGAGCATCTCGGGGTTGGCCCTTAGAATAAGGTGGGACAACCAAATATTCCTCTAACCACTACAATTCTCCCCCAGTATGAAGCATAGTGTATTTTCAACACTCCCCTAGAGTTAAGTAAGGACCATTGATCAAGGATCAACCCTCCCTATACATGGGCAGGGGGTGATCTGGGATATTTTCATCGATGTGAATTATTAAAGAATTGTATTAAATGAGCATAAATTGAAGTGAACCATAAAGAAGGAATAACTCAATAATGAAGAGACATATTCATCATATCTAAACACAAAAAAAATTGATAATGGAGTTCATCCCTGGTGGACTACGTCTCCAGGTACTGCTTTCAAATGGGTAGGCCTTTTTATTAACTCAACAAAATAATCTGGAAAAATACATAAGTATGCCTCATTCTAGAGTTAAGTTGTGGAAGATTTGCTCAGATCGTAAAAAAAACAACACCATTGGATTCGTGGCGTCGAATTAGCCAAAAATGATTGTCTCCATGCCTCAATCTAAGTTTGGCACTTCAAGGCCCTTGAGAAATTTTTTCTTGGTTTTCGTGTGTGCAACTTTCATTAATGAATATCCTTTGCATCATTTTCTATGCCATGGTACGGCCTGTCACGTTCCCTGGTCTCCCCCCATGCCTTGGCAGAACCTCTTTTTAAATTAAAAAGGGGGCAGATGATCCAGAATGGATCCCAGAGCCAAGATGGGGTCTAGGAAGGCCTAAACATCAAAGTGCTCAGAATCTCTTCAAAATGGACATGTGCATATTCCTCGTCGATACAAACCCAATGCAACTTGAATGGGATCAAACGAATGTCGCATGACCAAGATATCACCATTTTTTCATTTCACCAAAGAGGAAAAAAAATGTTGACTGTACAGTCTGTACAATCTGTACACTGCTGACGTGGAAGCTGACTGTACAGGTTGTACAATGGTACAAATGAAATGGAAGGGTGTGTTGGTACTGATGTGGTAGGTGCATGTGGACGAATAAGAGGGTGACATGTGTCACCACTGTAAGGATGACACATGGCACAGGTTGACATGGCAGGTACAATGGCATGTGACAAGGCAAACATGTGGCAGATGTGGATGAATGGTGTTTGGACATGTGGCATTGATTTGGGCGAATGTGAAGGTGCCATGTGGCCCAGTCCTGGGCTGCCACATGGTACCTCTTATTTGGTCATTGGTTAAAATTTTGGTTGAGATTCTGTGGGGGTCGAACCCCTGACCTCCATGGGCGGCCAAGTCCTCATGTAGGTTGGGCTACCAACCCACGTACATGGTAGTTATTAAATACTATGGCACTAAACTTATATTAAAATTTGTTTGAAGAGTGGGTTGGCGGAGGATAGGGCTAGGCCCCAGCCCCCAACGCAACATACATACAACCATGCCATACAATCGTTTCACTAGCCCATGACACAGTCCACTCCATAGCATCCAGCCTGGCACGTGGCATAAGACCGTTACCTATGACTAGGGCCTACTCCGTATGTGTTGGCATGAATATTTAGAGCTAGCCCCCAGTTCTCAATACATCACATATGACCTGGATCTATCATATAGCACGAATGTGTGTGGCGATAGGTGCCCAGTCGATCGGGCTAGCCCACCAACTAGGGTGTTGGACCAGGGGACATGGCTTATCATTGTTTTACGTGGAGCTTAATATCAGGGCACATGGCAACACACCATAAGACCAAGAGAAGAAATCCAGGGGGCTAGTACACCAATAGCCTAGCCCTTGGACACTTCGATGCGCGCAGGTGACCAGGAGCCCTAAGAAAGGGGGCTACACAATAATGTTTACCAAAAGAGGGTTTTTCAACATTGTATTATGGTTTTTTAATGATTTTCTCAGCAGTTTGAGGGGATTTTGGTCATTTTTGGAGGATCTTGGGCCCTTTTTTAGGCCAGATCTTGGGGAGAAGTTGGGAGGTGGTTACCAACTTCAGGCCTATATAAACCAAATGTTCTTGAAGCCATGGGGGGGAGTTAAGAGAAGATAAATGTTGTTGAAATATTGAGGCAAAGCCATTTTTATGTAGGGAATATATTGAGGAGCGCATCTTTGTGAGCCCTTTCTAGGAACTTCATTCATTCGATTTCAATGACGTCAGTTTTGATGGGTTCTTGAGATCTAGCAGAAAAAATCTAGCTCATTTTTGTAATCCATTGACACTTTCATGATGTACATTTAAAAATTCTAACAGAAATAAGAAATCCTCACCCACTGAGACAAAGGCCTGGAGACGTAGGCGAGATTGTCGAACTCTGTTATCACTTTTGTGTTTTATGGTTTGTTGTTCTTCATGGTTACTTTCAGATCTGTATATTTCTTTATGGTTGTCATGTTTCAATTTTAATTCTTCCTCTTTCATTATTTTCCTAAATGGTAAAATAACTCATGCTTATTAACTCAACCATTGTCGTTTAAAAGATATTTTCGGATCAAGTTTGGGTTCTTGAGATCTAGTAGAACACAACCAACTCATTTTTGTAATCCATTGGCACTTTCATGATGTACATTTGAATCTTTGAACATAAATAATAAATCCTCACCCACTGAGACAAAGGCCCAAAGACATAGGTGAGATTGCCGAACTCCATTATCACTTTGGTGTTTTATGGTTTTTTGTTCTTCATGCTTATTTCCATATCTGTATGTTGCTTAATGGATGTTATGTTTCCTTTTTAATTCTTCCTCTTTCATTAGTTTCCTAAATGGTAAAATAACTCATGAAAGATAACTCAACCATTGTCGTTTAAAAGATCTTTTTGGATCAACGGATTTACCAACCCCTACCATTTGGCCCAACGATTGATGAAGGTATTTGTAGGCGCTAGAATTGGGGGAGGTCCCAGGGTCAAACTCGTGGGCCTCCTCCCTATGGCTTGTTTGTTTTGAACCATGGAAATTTCTTCCCCTCACTTTGGAAACAATGATAGATTTGGCGGATTATTGTTTGGCTAGTCCGATATGGTGGGATTTTTGATAATAGTGGTGGATTGGGGGTTAGTGCCAACCAACCCCGCCAATATTTTTTTGATTTTTCGGTTCCTAGCCCTCATTAGGTGTTTTCCCACTTCCATGTGGCATCCCATGATTGGGCCATGTGGTGGCCTCCCATTCGGCCACATCACCACTCTTGTACCATCAGTGCCACGCCACCATTCCTGCTTTGTCATCATCCCATGTCATTTGATAGGTGGTTGTATGGTATTCCACGTGGCTATATGGACTGCCACGTGGAATCTACTCATTGGTCCACGAATTTGATCGGAAAGTCCAAAAATGAGTGACATGTGGCAACCCTTGGTGTTGCCACATCACCATTCTGACGTCATGTCGACGTCAACATGACATGTGTCATCCTCTTCATGTGTCATGTACATTGTACAGATGATGACATCATCCATACTCATGTTGATGTCAGCAGTATGGATGTTGACTCATCCCTGTTGACTATTCTAGGTTAACCAAAACTTTGACCATGAATATCATTTGATATGTAACTCCGTTTGATGAGACATTTACGCCATTGGAAATCTTGCGACGCACTCTTCGCGATGATGCTAATTTCACTGAGTTTTGAGGACTTTGATTTTTTTCCCTTTCTCTATCTACTGAGGCCATGCTAAGCTTCTTGAGTTGCTTCTGTGAATTTTGAGTTATCCTTAGTCTCCTCTCGATCCTTTTTTGATAAGGGGGGTATTGACCTTCAAAAATGGGTCAAAACACAAGGTAAAAATCCATTTTTCGACCATCCCATGTTGGATTTTCTCCTCCACAAAGACTATGTATCATGAAAAATTTTATTTCATGGTGTCAAAGTGCACATGACACTTAGAAAGGTGCATACAACACTCAAAAGAGTGAATGAAACACTTAGTAATGTGCATAAGACACTTTCGACACTCATGTGCATAATAGGTGTGACACTTAAGTGTGACATTTTGGTGTGTAACAAAAAGGATATGGGATGGAGCCATTAGTATACTAAAACAATTAATCAAAATGAATCCACATGATCAACTTGTCATCTATCCCTCCTTCTAGCACCATTTCTGTTGACAAGTCCAAATGGCCTACCAAGCAGGTAAGGGTGAACACCTCATGGAAGGTCCCAATTAGACCTACTCTTGTTTGGTGTAGCATTTCCAACTGGTATGTGGTCCTGGTTTCCCCTACGAATTAAAAGAATAAAATGGGGAAAGACAATGAACCATCCCCCAAATATTTCTAATTAATTCTAAATCTAATCTAACTATTTCTAACCTATCCTGCAGTAGCAAAGCTAATAGAATGAGTGTAGTGAGAGATAATATCATCAAAACTAGAAATAATTCATGTATGTTAATGATAAGTGATAACAACAACGTTATATATACATAAATAATTAGTTGTACAATGCATTCATAAAATTATTTATGTACTCATAAGGGAGCGTGTGACAACATGAACATTTAGAATAAAGTGAAGAAATAGTTCATACAATAGAATTATATGCTACTCAAGTAGAAAAAATATATACAAATAATAGCCTTATGCACATCTAACAAAATCATAAGTTCCCAACATGCATCTTTTTCTTCATTCATCGATAATTAATAGTACCATCTTTTATTTACAAAGGGAAAAAGTACCCCCTTACATTCGATGAGATCTCTTTTATAAAACAAGAGAGTCTCTTCGACTCTCATAGATATTCATTTCATTTTCCCTTTCATTTCATCATTTTACATTTCAAAATTATTTTACATTTTCATAATTGGATATGCGAGAGTTACAAATAGAAGCTGAAGAGACTCTTGAGTGGTTATTCTCTTCCCCAGGAAATTTACAAATGATATTCATCTAAAAATGTTATTGACTCCACCTATTGGTGTCTTCTTCTATTCCTCGTGATGTTTTTGTTGTTTTTCTACTTATTAAGATCATCCTATCTTATTCTCCTTTGTCTCATCTTTCCATCAAACTATTTTGGGCCTGATTCTATTGCATGTAGCTTGAGATATGACTATTGGAACATAACATAGCTCGTTCTTCAATTAAATTCTTGTATCGTATGTTTTCTGCATTTTCCAAGAACTTCAACCTTCAATATTTGAATTCTTGTTGTTCTATCACGTTCTACTCTCTTATATCTTTTCAACGAGCTATCTTGGGCCTGATTTTGTTGCATGTAGCCTTGGATATGTCTGCTTTAATTTTTCCCAGTCAATTTCCCCCCCAAATTCTTGGTATAATATTTTCTATGTTTTTTGACATTATCTATCACTTTCCTAGACTAAGGACCTCTCCTACTTCATTCTTTGGTATGATACCTTTCCAACGAGGTATCATGGGCTATATTTTGACACCTGCAACCCAAGATATGCTAGTTTGAAAAACGATGCTTAGTAGCCCTTGATCATGCATGTGGGTGAATTTGGGTCATTGATCCTTAACCTGCAAATAAAAATCCCACATGCATAAGATAATCCAACACTTAGTGGTTTAAATGGTTTTAGCCCCTTTAGCTAATTTGAATAAGAACCTAGGGTAGACATCGGACCTATGGCTTGCAATATAATTTTGGCTAATTTTCCTCCTAAAATTAGGAAAATAATAAAATAGGAAATAACAAAATTAATTACATTAACCTACATTAATTACAAGTAATAAACAAAAATTAATAAAATTACCCCTAACCTACACGAAAATGAATTAAACTTGAATAAAAATAATCAAATTTCCCCTACTATTATGAAAATAAAATGACTAAAACTAAGAAAACAAATTTGACCCACCCCCGTGAAACTAGAAATTTATAAAATAAAAAATGAAAAACAATAACCAATAAAATTAATAAATGAAAAATAATAAACAATAAAGTTAATAAATAAAATTAAAATAATAAATACCACCCCCCCCCCACCAAAATGGAACATAGTCCAAGGTCCTCATCATGGGAATGAAATTCCCCAAAGTCTTCATCATTGGCATTATTCCCCCCCCCCAACCCAAGTCTTCGTTGTTGGCATTATTTCCCCCCAACCCAAGTCTTCATCGTCAACATGAGCGGTGCATGATCACTCTGATGGACTGGAGTCACTACTTTGATGAAATCTTCTGATGACATAGCTTTNATAGTCCAAGGTCCTCATCATGGGAATGAAATTCCCCAAAGTCTTCATCATTGGCATTATTCCCCCCCAACCCAAGTCTTCGTTGTTGGCATTATTTCCCCCCAACCCAAGTCTTCATCGTCAACATGAGCGGTGCATGATCACTCTGATGGACTGGAGTCACCACTTTGATGAAATCTTCTGATGACATAGCTTTTTTATGGATAAGATCACTCCAATGTTAAGCCTCCAATGACAACTCTATAAGGATTTATAATATTAAAATAATATTTGTGATATGTGCATGTTTTCCAAAATAAATATTATAATAATCCTCTAAAATAATATTAAATAATGCATGGTTGATAGGTCGTTGGGTCTCTTGGTAAAACATGAGGCTATTCCTGGTGAATATAATTTTGTGATGGTAACTTTTGAGGACATATGGTTGGGATGCATCCTTACAAAGGTAATAAAAGCATTAAAATAATCCCCTTCCTAAGGATTCACACTTTCCCACGATACATATTAAAATAATTGGAAAAGTCAAACCCTCCAAAAACTGTATATTAAAATAATCCTAGTTGTTGGGGTATCATGGTAAGGGAGGGGGTAGGCCTTGGTAACTCTCCGATGACGGTAACTCCCAATGAGAGGCTGAAGAATATAATAATATTTTCCAATGGTGCATGTCTTCCTAAAAATGTATTAAACTGATCCCTTGAAATATTTTACGAAGTGTATGGTTGTTGGGTCTCTTGGTTGAGACATTTCATGTAGGGTTGTAAGCCTTGGAAAATGTTCCAATGACACCCTCCTATTCAAACTCTAGTTCACACTCCCAATGACGATAACTTCCTGATGACGAATTTTGATGGGTTCTTCTGACAACACAATCAGATTGGTAAGGGAGGGTTGACCTTGATGGGGATTCTGGTGCATTACTCAGGAGAGCCCTCATGAGGAGCTATTTAATATAATAATTCTAAATCTAAGGTTAATTCTTGATAGCTCATCCTTGGGGTATAATTAAATATTCATATAAATGCTATTCCAAGGCATTCAGGAAGGGAGGAGGGGATTCCTAGAAAATAAGAGGGTTGTCTTAAATTGGTAATTTCCCATGGAATTTACCATGAAGTAAATGTGAGGACCGATGGGGAGAAATATTGGGAGAGGTCTCACACATATTGCATCGAGTTTTAGTGAGTCAGGGTAAAAATGTAGAAAGTTCAATAAAAACTCAATATGAAATTAAATCATATGAGAAAAATAAAACGAATATGTACAACCTAGGACTTAGGTGATAAGGAAGGAAAACAAAATTTAAAAAAAGAAGAAGAAATGAATATATATAAAAAAAAATTAAAAGTCAAATTGTTTTTTTGTTTTATGGATATATGAGAAAAATAAGGATGTACACATTACACCTTAGGTCTTTAGAAAAACACATCATTTAACAAATAGTTTGCTTATGTAACACAAATAGTTTATCCATGTAAAAACATTTTTAACCCATGTAAAAATAAATATCTAAAGTGAACTTAGTTTCCCCCTATGTAAAAATAAGTATCTAATGTAACTTTAGGGGAAAAATATGGGGAAAAACCATGGGAAAATAAACCATGTGATTTTTCCAAAACCAAGGGCAAAATGGAAATAAAGAAATAAATAATAAAAGAAAAAAAGAAAAATATATACAAAAATAAAAAATACAAATACAAATACAAATTAAGAAATTATGCTAAATTACACAAAAGTCAAGGTTCCATGCCCCTCATGGTCCCATTGGTCAGGGTTCCTCACTTAGGTGACAAAATTAGGAATAAGGTAAACCACATAGGTTTTGAAAAACCAGGTGTCAAGGAGAGTAGCTAGGCCATATGGCGATCAAGAACATTGTGAATTAGTTGCGAATAATGGAAAAAATGTAGGGGAAAAAGATGAAAGTTCATGTGATGAATCAATGTCACATGTAGTGACGAATGGTAAAATTAGATCGACTCCAACTAGATGCACAACACATGTTAATATAGTTAAGTTTAACATCTTTTGGGGTGGAATTGCTAATATCGCAAGGAGCAGAAATAAAACAAAATCAAGGAAAAGGTCCTTACACTAGACCACTATGCATGATACAAATGCAACATATAACAAATACAAATTAGGCGATGACGTGAAAATGACTTACATCCATGAAGATCAATGGGCCTTAGGCCTGGGTTTCTGGAGAGAGGTAATACCAAAAAAGGAACCTGGTAGAGTTCAATTTGAAGAAGCTCAGGAGCATGCCTGTGGGGAAGGCGGATCCAATAACCTTGGGGGCTTCAGAGCTTAGGGAAACTATAAGCCAAGATAAGCCACTTCTCGATAACGAGAATACTGAGTAATAATCAAGGTCAAGGCTTTGTATAAGGATCAATATATTTCCCCACATGCCTCTTAAGGCTAGAACAATCATGTGAACGAAGTGGCCCTACAAACTTGCTCGTACAAAATAGAAAATGAGATTAGTAATGACATGAAAATGAGACCTACCGATACACCATAAACATTATATTCCCTGCCTTTAAGTAGATTTATAAATGAGTGTTGGGCCTATTCAACGATAATCACAGTGGAAGTAGATAAGTGTCTTGATTATGCATGTTCCAAATAAATACTCAAAACAAGGATCGGTGATTTTATGATTCAGACTTAGAGTTTGAAATATAAGAGTAGGATCAACATGTGAAAGCATAAAGATGAAGACATGAAGCACAACATGCAAGTAGGAAGATGCATAATTTGATGTATCAATCAGAGAAATCATCAACAACAAACTCATCCAAGAAAACCATCAATTAAGATAAGACCCCCAATTTGCTCAAGTTAGACAAAGAATTAACATTAGTCTCAAGTAGTAGAGGATTAGGAAATAGGATTGAAATTCTAGTAGGGGAACCCTTTATTTTTGCTTGTAAAAGAAAAAGTAAAGGGGGGTTGTTGTGGCCTTAACACTCTGGTTGTTTCTCCTCCTTTAGATACATTCCTTCTCCTGTGGATATTCCTTCCAATGGTTAATGAATGGATTGGTTCGTATAATGCAATGAAATGAATTAGTGGAACTTGTTCTTTGTGATCCTCTAGGAAATATACCCCTATGCTTTAAACTCATTCATGCAATACTAATATTCTTTTGAAAAACAAAATTCTTATCTTTATTATCCTTAAATCTACACATATGGTACCAACACGACGAGGACTCATGGGAAATCACTAAAGTGAATGCGTAGGTTATAACCTCTCATCTTACCACTTCCACTCCTCCAAGTCTGAAATGTTGGTACTGTAGAAAACATTAAAAAAAAAATCTTGAAATCACAAATATGAATTTCTAGGACTAATTCCTTTAGCACTTCCCCGACAATGG
>ML825555.1:46013-63292 GCA_009831015.1 Picea engelmannii | reverse complement strand
GATGCTAAAAATTATGATTCTAGGTCATTATAATTTTGGATATATAGCCTATGGAAGATAGGATTTTTTACTCATCCAAAATTTAATTTTAAACGAGTCATCTTGGTATTTTCGCTATAATTATGTTTCTGGGAGGTTTCAGATAGTGAAATTTTGTGGAGACTGAGGAGGCATATCCTAGTATAGGTGTTCCATATTTCATATTATGGTTCTCTATAATTTTAGATATATAGTCTATGGAATACAAGGCTTGTGATGAATCCATAAATCAGTTTTAAAAGTGTCAGTTTGGCATTTTCAAGATAACATTTTTATTTTTATTTTTTGACTCTGAAATTTTCAAAATAATGAGGAGACATAACGAATTACATATGACAAAATTTTCATATTGTGAATCATTATAATTTATGAGATATATCTCATGTAATTCGGGGTTGTTTACCGATCCTAAAATTAATCTTAAACAAGACATTTTGGTAATTTTTATATAATTGTTTATCAATGAATCTGTGAAATTTTCAATATTTTATGAAGTTATATAAGATTACTTCATGAAAAGATTTAAGACTTACAAGGGTTATAAGTTCAAATATATATCAAGACAAACATCATTCATCCAGTCATACTCCAACTTAAAGTTTTGAACGACACATAACGTACAATTGACATAATGTTTTTTGGAAGATCTATTTTTGGAGATTCAAAATTTGTGATAAAAAAGGGAACAAAGGAGAATTATTATTTTTTCACAGGGAAAAAGGTTCTTCAATAAATAATACTGGTACTCATAAAAATACAAACATGACTTATGAAGAAAATGAAGACTTTGAAAATGGGCTAACCCAATTAAAGAACTAAGTTGATGAAATGAGTGTTAGTATGTTGAAACAAGTGAAAATAAAACATTCTCGGGAATACCTTAAAAGATAATTGGAAGATCAAATACAAAATAAAATTGATGAAAATAAGAATGACATGGAAAAGAAAATGGATAAAAATAAGAATGGCATGAAAGAGAAGATGGATGAAAATAAGAATGACATGAAAGACAAGATGGATGAAAATAAGGAAGTGATGAAAATAAATATGGAAAAAATGGAACATAATATTATGGAATCTGTAATTGGAAGGTTACTTAAAATTGCTAAGGTTCCAAAAGGGACTCATGAAAATAAAGGAAGTGTCCAAATTAAACAAATTTCCAATAACAAGAATTTTCTAGGGGGATTTAACTCTAATAATGGAGTTTCTTATCGAAGGTATCCAAAAGGAGTGAAGATTCCCAAGGTTTAACTAAGGAAGTTTGATGGACAAAGGTCTTTACCTGGGTGAACCAAATGGAGCAATATTTTGATCTACATAATATTATGGATGATAACCAAAGGATTCACATAACAACCTTGAACTTTGAGAATAAACCATATCAATGGTATCAATGAACAGTTAAAATAAAGTCACCTTTTTATCATTATACTTGGATTTTATTTGCAAGAGACTTAGAAGAACAATATGGGAAAGTGTGGGAACATGACTACTTCAATCAATTAACAAGAATCAAGCATTTAAGTGATATTGAAGATTACAATTCATAATTTCAAGTATTCGCCACAAGGGTGGATGACATAAGTGATGAAAATTTGTTTGAAGCTTAAATAGGTGGATTAAAAGAAGACATTAAACATAATATTTTCCTAAGACATCCTGCAAATATCATGGAATCTATGAAATTTCCTCGTCATATTCAAGCCATGAATAAATCTACACATAAGCCTACTATTGGAGCATACACATGAAGTAGAGATAATTTTGGGGTTCATAAGACAATTGTACCTCAACCAACAAGGTTGAAACCACAACAAATGGATGAAAGAAGAGAAAAGGGATTATGTTTCAATTGTGACAATAAGTAAAGTGAGGGGCATAAATGTAGTGAAAATAAATTATTCTACATAGACCATGAAGAGGAAGAATATCAATAATTGGAACCATCATAAGATCTATATCTAGAAGATACTACTCCAATGATATCATGTCATGTGTTGGCTGGCATCAACACTCCAAAAACCTCAAGATATAAGGATACATAAAAAAGAAAATGTAACAATGTTTATTAATTATTGTAGTACCAATAACTTCATCAATTACAAATTAGAAAAATATCTCAAATGCTTTGTATTTCCCACACCATAATTTCAAGTAATGATTGCAGATGGAGCTACCATAAATTGTTTTGGTAAGTGCCATAGTATTAAGCTCAATATGGGGGAGTATTTTTTGGAAAATCCCATGATTTCAATCCAAATGGATGGTTTTGATGTTGTATTAGGGGTCCAATGGTTACAATCATTGGAACAATGGCCCTCAATTTTCAATATATTTTCATGAGATTTTTGTCAGAAGGAAAGGAAATTGATATTAGAGGTATCCAAAGGAAACCCTATAAGGTGATAAGCTCTAATATCATGACAAAATTACATAAAAAGGGACACAATGGTGTAATTTCACAATTTTTCTTACTATATGTTTAAACATCTATATCCTTTGCTTCATTGGATCTCCAAATAATTATCAACTATCATTCCAAGGTATTTGGATAAATTCCTAAGGGTCTTCCACCTTATCGATATCATGACCATGCTATTCATTTGCATTCAGGAAGTGTACCACCTAACATTATTCCTTATATGTATCCATTATTGTGTCATGAAAATGATCATCTTTTCACATCCTTTTACCATATTTTCACATCATTTTTCCTTCACATTTATCCTTTTTCACTTTCTGGTAACCCAATTTTACTTTGTTTTACGCTTATATGTGGGATTAGGCTCAATATTTTCCACTGACTTTATTTTAGTTTTTTAAGTGAGTTTATGATTAAATATTAGAAAAATAATATGTTTTCACATATCTTTCAAATTGGGTTAGTTTGTTGGTTATTGCAACAAATAGACAAATCTCATAATCGAGCCATATTTGAAGATCCACAAATTGGGTTTCCATGATGTTTGGTGTGAAGCATCAACAGATCAAAATGAACATTTCCATAAAATATCTCAATAACCCAGATTGGATTTTGAGAGAGATCATCATTTTAGCATTTTCAATTCAGGTACTTCCAGGAATTCCCATAATAATTTGACTTTTACTCTTTTCTCTAAATCCGTATAGCCAAATTCATATTTTCCTATTCAACCATTGAATATTTAATCTATATTTGGCATCATCATTAAAATCTCTTTGGTATGGAAATAATCTTCGATTTTTTAATGAGATTGGTTATGGATATCTTAGAGATATTATGAGCTAATTGTTAGTTGCTAATTTGTAGAAAATGGTTGTAACCACATGAGAAACTTGTGGATCCAGGAGAAGTTTGTGGATCTGAATATATTATTTTTTATTTTAGTTTCAAAGTAATTTCATGTATAAATAGGAGTTTCTTCTTCATTCAAAGGGGGACTCTTAGAGAGATGTTGAAATAATGATGGAATACATTACGATTTCATAAGTTTTTGTGTTAATGTAAATTATTTCTTTACAATTTTTGTAGTTTAAATTTAGTTAAAACAATTAGATTAATTTGATTATGCTTTAGATTAGCGTCAATGATCAATTCTATATAGTATGGGCCTAGTCCCGAAGGATGGAGAGATGATTAATGTATATTTTTATTTACTTATTCTCTGTAAGTATTATTTAATTCAAGTATTTATTTTCCCACAAGTGTGGAGTGTTTATTTTGAGTTACAGAATACATAATCTCCTTTGAGAATAAACTCCAAGGAATCAAATCATGTGATTAAGAATGCAATATCTGTGCAACAAGTAATCCTAAATTACAGACTATTTTTGTCACTTGTGTTTCTACAATTACAAATCATAGTGATTATCAATTCAAGAGTAACCAAGTCTCAGGAGGTATGAATATACAAATGGTTTTCAGTTTGTTTTGTATCCTAGCATTATTTTCTTATTACAAAATATATCTTCATTTTTTAGCAAAAACTCCCAATAATTAAGTCATAAGACTAGGAACGAAGTACCTATCACAACAATGATAATTTCTTGGAGATTGATGTTGTGACCTATGTTTTAGAAATTACCAGTCACATTGATTACTAATTTGAGAGTAAAAATCCTTAAGAAGATTAATTTTGTAATTTCTTTGAAGTTGTTAGTACTACGGAGGGACAGATTCTACACATACAGTGATTACACTTCACAAATTTACCTACTCTAGTTTGATAATAAAATGTAAAAGGATTTATACATATAAAACAACTAACATTTGTGGTTCCATTGTCGGGGAAGTGCTAAAGGAATTAGTCCTAGAAATTCATATTTGTGATTTCAAGATTTTTTTTTTAATGTTTTCTACAGTACCAACATTTCAGACTTGGAGGAGTGGAAGTGGTAAGATGAGAGGTTATAACCTACGCATTCACTTTAGTGATTTCCCATGAGTCCTCGTCGTGTTGGTACCATATGTGTAGATTTAAGGATAATAAAGATAAGAATTTTGTTTTTCAAAAGAATATTAGTATTGCATGAATGAGTTTAAAGCATAGGGGTATATTTCCTAGAGGATCACAAAGAACAAGTTCCACTAATTCATTTCATTGCATTATACGAACCAATCCATTCATTAACCATTGGAAGGAATATCCACAGGAGAAGGAATGTATCTAAAGGAGGAGAAACAACCAGAGTGTTAAGGCCACAACAACCCCCCTTTACTTTTTCTTTTACAAGCAAAAATAAAGGGTTCCCCTACTAGAATTTCAATCCTATTTCCTAATCCTCTACTACTTGAGACTAATGTTAATTCTTTGTCTAACTTGAGAAAATTGGGGGTCTTATCTTAATTGATGGTTTTCTTGGATGAGTTTGTTGTTGATGATTTCTCTGATTGATACATCAAATTATGCATCTTCCTACTTGCATGTTGTGCTTCATGTCTTCATCTTTATGCTTTCACATGTTGATCCTACTCTTATATTTCAAACTCTAAGTCTGAATCATAAAATCACCGATCCTTGTTTTGAGTATTTATTTGGAACATGCATAATCAAGACACTTATCTACTTCCACTGTGATTATCGTTGAATAGGCCCAACACTCATTTATAAATCTACTTAAAGGCAGGGAATATAATGTTTATGGTGTATCGGTAGGTCTCATTTTCATGTCATTACTAATCTCATTTTCTATTTTGTACGAGCAAGTTTGTAGGGCCACTTCGTTCACATGATTGTTCTAGCCTTAAGAGGCATGTGGGGAAATATATTGATCCTTATACAAAGCCTTGACCTTGATTATTACTCAGTATTCTCGTTATCGAGAAGTGGCTTATCTTGGCTTATAGTTTCCCTAAGCTCTGAAGCCCCCAAGGTTATTGGATCCGCCTTCCCCACAGGCATGCTCCTGAGCTTCTTCAAATTGAACTCTACCAGGTTCCTTTTTTGGTATTACCTCTCTCCAGAAACCCAGGCCTAAGGCCCATTGATCTTCATGGATGTAAGTCATTTTCACGTCATCGCCTAATTTGTATTTGTTATATGTTGCATTTGTATCATGCATAGTGGTCTAGTGTAAGGACCTTTTCCTTGATTTTGTTTTATTTCTGCTCCTTGCGATATTAGCAATTCCACCCCAAAAGATGTTAAACTTAACTATATTAACATGTGTTGTGCATCTAGTTGGAGTCGATCTAATTTTACCATTCGTCACTACATGTGACATTGATTCATCACATGAACTTTCATCTTTTTCCCCTACATTTTTTCCATTATTCGCAACTAATTCACAATGTTCTTGATCGCCATATGGCCTAGCTACTCTCCTTGACACCTGGTTTTTCAAAACCTATGTGGTTTACCTTATTCCTAATTTTGTCACCTAAGTGAGGAACCCTGACCAATGGGACCATGAGGGGCATGGAACCTTGACTTTTGTGTAATTTAGCATAATTTCTTAATTTGTATTTGTATTTGTATTTTTTATTTTTGTATATATTTTTCTTTTTTTCTTTTATTATTTATTTCTTTATTTCCATTTTGCCCTTGGTTTTGGAAAAATCACATGGTTTATTTTCCCATGGTTTTTCCCCATATTTTTCCCCTAAAGTTACATTAGATACTTATTTTTACATAGGGGGAAACTAAGTTCACTTTAGATATTTATTTTTACATGGGTTAAAAATGTTTTTACATGGATAAACTATTTGTGTTACATAAGCAAACTATTTGTTAAATGATGTGTTTTTCTAAAGACCTAAGGTGTAATGTGTACATCCTTATTTTTCTCATATATCCATAAAACAAAAAAACAATTTGACTTTTAATTTTTTTTTATATATATTCATTTCTTCTTCTTTTTTTAAATTTTGTTTTCCTTCCTTATCACCTAAGTCCTAGGTTGTACATATTCGTTTTATTTTTCTCATATGATTTAATTTCATATTGAGTTTTTATTGAACTTTCTACATTTTTACCCTGACTCACTAAAACTCGATGCAATATGTGTGAGACCTCTCCCAATATTTCTCCCCATCGGTCCTCACATTTACTTCATGGTAAATTCCATGGGAAATTACCAATTTAAGACAACCCTCTTATTTTCTAGGAATCCCCTCCTCCCTTCCTGAATGCCTTGGAATAGCAT
Source organism: Picea engelmannii (assembly GCA_009831015.1). NCBI lineage: Eukaryota > Viridiplantae > Streptophyta > Pinopsida > Pinales > Pinaceae > Picea > Picea engelmannii. The sequence goes on along the minus strand of ML825555.1, from coordinate 56,626 downwards.
TTATATGAATATTTAATTATACCCCAAGGATGAGCTATCAAGAATTAACCTTAGATTTAGAATTATTATATTAAATAGCTCCTCATGAGGGCTCTCCTGAGTAATGCACCAGAATCCCCATCAAGGTCAACCCTCCCTTACCAATCTGATTGTGTTGTCAGAAGAACCCATCAAAATTCGTCATCAGGAAGTTATCGTCATTGGGAGTGTGAACTAGAGTTTGAATAGGAGGGTGTCATTGGAACATTTTCCAAGGCTTACAACCCTACATGAAATGTCTCAACCAAGAGACCCAACAACCATACACTTCGTAAAATATTTCAAGGGATCAGTTTAATACATTTTTAGGAAGACATGCACCATTGGAAAATATTATTATATTCTTCAGCCTCTCATTGGGAGTTACCGTCATCGGAGAGTTACCAAGGCCTACCCCCTCCCTTACCATGATACCCCAACAACTAGGATTATTTTAATATACAGTTTTTGGAGGGTTTGACTTTTCCAATTATTTTAATATGTATCGTGGGAAAGTGTGAATCCTTAGGAAGGGGATTATTTTAATGCTTTTATTACCTTTGTAAGGATGCATCCCAACCATATGTCCTCAAAAGTTACCATCACAAAATTATATTCACCAGGAATAGCCTCATGTTTTACCAAGAGACCCAACGACCTATCAACCATGCATTATTTAATATTATTTTAGAGGATTATTATAATATTTATTTTGGAAAACATGCACATATCACAAATATTATTTTAATATTATAAATCCTTATAGAGTTGTCATTGGAGGCTTAACATTGGAGTGATCTTATCCATAAAAAAGCTATGTCATCAGAAGATTTCATCAAAGTGGTGACTCCAGTCCATCAGAGTGATCATGCACCGCTCATGTTGACGATGAAGACTTGGGTTGGGGGGAAATAATGCCAACAACGAAGACTTGGGTTGGGGGGGAATAATGCCAATGATGAAGACTTTGGGGAATTTCATTCCCATGATGAGGACCTTGGACTATGTTCCATTTTGGTGGGGGGGGGGTGGTATTTATTATTTTAATTTTATTTATTAACTTTATTGTTTATTATTTTTCATTTATTAATTTTATTGTTTATTGTTTTTCATTTTTTATTTTATAAATTTCTAGTTTCACGGGGTTGGGTCGAATTTGTTTTCTTAGTTTTAGTCATTTTATTTTCATAATAGTAGGGGAAATTTGATTATTTTTATTCAAGTTTAATTCATTTTCGTGTAGGTTAGGGGTAATTTTATTAATTTTTGTTTATTACTTGTAATTAATGTAGGTTAATGTAATTAATTTTTTTATTTCCTATTTTATTATTTTCCTAATTTTAGGAGGAAAATTAGCCAAAATTATATTGCAAGCCATAGGTCCGATGTCTACCCTAGGTTCTTATTCAAAATAGCTAAAGGGGCTAAAACCATTTAAACCACTAAGTGTTGGATTATCTTATGCATGTGGGATTTTTATTTGCAGGTTAAGGATCAATGACCCAAATTCACCCACATGCATGATCAAGGGCTACTAAGCATCGTTTTTCAAACTAGCATATCTTGGGTTGCAGGTGTCAAAATATAGCCCATGATACCTCGTTGGAAAGGTATCATACCAAAGAATGAAGTAGGAGAGGTCCTTAGTCTAGGAAAGTGATAGATAATGTCAAAAAACATAGAAAATATTATACCAAGAATTTGGGGGGGAAATTGACTGGGAAAAATTAAAGCAGACATATCCAAGGCTACATGCAACAAAATCAGGCCCAAGATAGCTCGTTGAAAAGATATAAGAGAGTAGAACGTGATAGAACAACAAGAATTCAAATATTGAAGGTTGAAGTTCTTGGAAAATGCAGAAAACATACGATACAAGAATTTAATTGAAGAACGAGCTATGTTATGTTCCAATAGTCATATCTCAAGCTACATGCAATAGAATCAGGCCCAAAATAGTTTGATGGAAAGATGAGACAAAGGAGAATAAGATAGGATGATCTTAATAAGTAGAAAAACAACAAAAACATCACGAGGAATAGAAGAAGACACCAATAGGTGGAGTCAATAACATTTTTAGATGAATATCATTTGTAAATTTCCTGGGGAAGAGAATAACCACTCAAGAGTCTCTTCAGCTTCTATTTGTAACTCTCGCATATCCAATTATGAAAATGTAAAATAATTTTGAAATGTAAAATGATGAAATGAAAGGGAAAATGAAATGAATATCTATGAGAGTCGAAGAGACTCTCTTGTTTTATAAAAGAGATCTCATCGAATGTAAGGGGGTACTTTTTCCCTTTGTAAATAAAAGATGGTACTATTAATTATCGATGAATGAAGAAAAAGATGCATGTTGGGAACTTATGATTTTGTTAGATGTGCATAAGGCTATTATTTGTATATATTTTTTCTACTTGAGTAGCATATAATTCTATTGTATGAACTATTTCTTCACTTTATTCTAAATGTTCATGTTGTCACACGCTCCCTTATGAGTACATAAATAATTTTATGAATGCATTGTACAACTAATTATTTATGTATATATAACGTTGTTGTTATCACTTATCATTAACATACATGAATTATTTCTAGTTTTGATGATATTATCTCTCACTACACTCATTCTATTAGCTTTGCTACTGCAGGATAGGTTAGAAATAGTTAGATTAGATTTAGAATTAATTAGAAATATTTGGGGGATGGTTCATTGTCTTTCCCCATTTTATTCTTTTAATTCGTAGGGGAAACCAGGACCACATACCAGTTGGAAATGCTACACCAAACAAGAGTAGGTCTAATTGGGACCTTCCATGAGGTGTTCACCCTTACCTGCTTGGTAGGCCATTTGGACTTGTCAACAGAAATGGTGCTAGAAGGAGGGATAGATGACAAGTTGATCATGTGGATTCATTTTGATTAATTGTTTTAGTATACTAATGGCTCCATCCCATATCCTTTTTGTTACACACCAAAATGTCACACTTAAGTGTCACACCTATTATGCACATGAGTGTCGAAAGTGTCTTATGCACATTACTAAGTGTTTCATTCACTCTTTTGAGTGTTGTATGCACCTTTCTAAGTGTCATGTGCACTTTGACACCATGAAATAAAATTTTTCATGATACATAGTCTTTGTGGAGGAGAAAATCCAACATGGGATGGTCGAAAAATGGATTTTTACCTTGTGTTTTGACCCATTTTTGAAGGTCAATACCCCCCTTATCAAAAAAGGATCGAGAGGAGACTAAGGATAACTCAAAATTCACAGAAGCAACTCAAGAAGCTTAGCATGGCCTCAGTAGATAGAGAAAGGGAAAAAAATCAAAGTCCTCAAAACTCAGTGAAATTAGCATCATCGCGAAGAGTGCGTCGCAAGATTTCCAATGGCGTAAATGTCTCATCAAACGGAGTTACATATCAAATGATATTCATGGTCAAAGTTTTGGTTAACCTAGAATAGTCAACAGGGATGAGTCAACATCCATACTGCTGACATCAACATGAGTATGGATGATGTCATCATCTGTACAATGTACATGACACATGAAGAGGATGACACATGTCATGTTGACGTCGACATGACGTCAGAATGGTGATGTGGCAACACCAAGGGTTGCCACATGTCACTCATTTTTGGACTTTCCGATCAAATTCGTGGACCAATGAGTAGATTCCACGTGGCAGTCCATATAGCCACGTGGAATACCATACAACCACCTATCAAATGACATGGGATGATGACAAAGCAGGAATGGTGGCGTGGCACTGATGGTACAAGAGTGGTGATGTGGCCGAATGGGAGGCCACCACATGGCCCAATCATGGGATGCCACATGGAAGTGGGAAAACACCTAATGAGGGCTAGGAACCGAAAAATCAAAAAAATATTGGCGGGGTTGGTTGGCACTAACCCCCAATCCACCACTATTATCAAAAATCCCACCATATCGGACTAGCCAAACAATAATCCGCCAAATCTATCATTGTTTCCAAAGTGAGGGGAAGAAATTTCCATGGTTCAAAACAAACAAGCCATAGGGAGGAGGCCCACGAGTTTGACCCTGGGACCTCCCCCAATTCTAGCGCCTACAAATACCTTCATCAATCGTTGGGCCAAATGGTAGGGGTTGGTAAATCCGTTGATCCAAAAAGATCTTTTAAACGACAATGGTTGAGTTATCTTTCATGAGTTATTTTACCATTTAGGAAACTAATGAAAGAGGAAGAATTAAAAAGGAAACATAACATCCATTAAGCAACATACAGATATGGAAATAAGCATGAAGAACAAAAAACCATAAAACACCAAAGTGATAATGGAGTTCGGCAATCTCACCTATGTCTTTGGGCCTTTGTCTCAGTGGGTGAGGATTTATTATTTATGTTCAAAGATTCAAATGTACATCATGAAAGTGCCAATGGATTACAAAAATGAGTTGGTTGTGTTCTACTAGATCTCAAGAACCCAAACTTGATCCGAAAATATCTTTTAAACGACAATGGTTGAGTTAATAAGCATGAGTTATTTTACCATTTAGGAAAATAATGAAAGAGGAAGAATTAAAATTGAAACATGACAACCATAAAGAAATATACAGATCTGAAAGTAACCATGAAGAACAACAAACCATAAAACACAAAAGTGATAACAGAGTTCGACAATCTCGCCTACGTCTCCAGGCCTTTGTCTCAGTGGGTGAGGATTTCTTATTTCTGTTAGAATTTTTAAATGTACATCATGAAAGTGTCAATGGATTACAAAAATGAGCTAGATTTTTTCTGCTAGATCTCAAGAACCCATCAAAACTGACGTCATTGAAATCGAATGAATGAAGTTCCTAGAAAGGGCTCACAAAGATGCGCTCCTCAATATATTCCCTACATAAAAATGGCTTTGCCTCAATATTTCAACAACATTTATCTTCTCTTAACTCCCCCCCATGGCTTCAAGAACATTTGGTTTATATAGGCCTGAAGTTGGTAACCACCTCCCAACTTCTCCCCAAGATCTGGCCTAAAAAAGGGCCCAAGATCCTCCAAAAATGACCAAAATCCCCTCAAACTGCTGAGAAAATCATTAAAAAACCATAATACAATGTTGAAAAACCCTCTTTTGGTAAACATTATTGTGTAGCCCCCTTTCTTAGGGCTCCTGGTCACCTGCGCGCATCGAAGTGTCCAAGGGCTAGGCTATTGGTGTACTAGCCCCCTGGATTTCTTCTCTTGGTCTTATGGTGTGTTGCCATGTGCCCTGATATTAAGCTCCACGTAAAACAATGATAAGCCATGTCCCCTGGTCCAACACCCTAGTTGGTGGGCTAGCCCGATCGACTGGGCACCTATCGCCACACACATTCGTGCTATATGATAGATCCAGGTCATATGTGATGTATTGAGAACTGGGGGCTAGCTCTAAATATTCATGCCAACACATACGGAGTAGGCCCTAGTCATAGGTAACGGTCTTATGCCACGTGCCAGGCTGGATGCTATGGAGTGGACTGTGTCATGGGCTAGTGAAACGATTGTATGGCATGGTTGTATGTATGTTGCGTTGGGGGCTGGGGCCTAGCCCTATCCTCCGCCAACCCACTCTTCAAACAAATTTTAATATAAGTTTAGTGCCATAGTATTTAATAACTACCATGTACGTGGGTTGGTAGCCCAACCTACATGAGGACTTGGCCGCCCATGGAGGTCAGGGGTTCGACCCCCACAGAATCTCAACCAAAATTTTAACCAATGACCAAATAAGAGGTACCATGTGGCAGCCCAGGACTGGGCCACATGGCACCTTCACATTCGCCCAAATCAATGCCACATGTCCAAACACCATTCATCCACATCTGCCACATGTTTGCCTTGTCACATGCCATTGTACCTGCCATGTCAACCTGTGCCATGTGTCATCCTTACAGTGGTGACACATGTCACCCTCTTATTCGTCCACATGCACCTACCACATCAGTACCAACACACCCTTCCATTTCATTTGTACCATTGTACAACCTGTACAGTCAGCTTCCACGTCAGCAGTGTACAGATTGTACAGACTGTACAGTCAACATTTTTTTTCCTCTTTGGTGAAATGAAAAAATGGTGATATCTTGGTCATGCGACATTCGTTTGATCCCATTCAAGTTGCATTGGGTTTGTATCGACGAGGAATATGCACATGTCCATTTTGAAGAGATTCTGAGCACTTTGATGTTTAGGCCTTCCTAGACCCCATCTTGGCTCTGGGATCCATTCTGGATCATCTGCCCCCTTTTTAATTTAAAAAGAGGTTCTGCCAAGGCATGGGGGGAGACCAGGGAACGTGACAGGCCGTACCATGGCATAGAAAATGATGCAAAGGATATTCATTAATGAAAGTTGCACACACGAAAACCAAGAAAAAATTTCTCAAGGGCCTTGAAGTGCCAAACTTAGATTGAGGCATGGAGACAATCATTTTTGGCTAATTCGACGCCACGAATCCAATGGTGTTGTTTTTTTTACGATCTGAGCAAATCTTCCACAACTTAACTCTAGAATGAGGCATACTTATGTATTTTTCCAGATTATTTTGTTGAGTTAATAAAAAGGCCTACCCATTTGAAAGCAGTACCTGGAGACGTAGTCCACCAGGGATGAACTCCATTATCAATTTTTTTTGTGTTTAGATATGATGAATATGTCTCTTCATTATTGAGTTATTCCTTCTTTATGGTTCACTTCAATTTATGCTCATTTAATACAATTCTTTAATAATTCACATCGATGAAAATATCCCAGATCACCCCCTGCCCATGTATAGGGAGGGTTGATCCTTGATCAATGGTCCTTACTTAACTCTAGGGGAGTGTTGAAAATACACTATGCTTCATACTGGGGGAGAATTGTAGTGGTTAGAGGAATATTTGGTTGTCCCACCTTATTCTAAGGGCCAACCCCGAGATGCTCTTAAGTGGTTTTGGTCAAGGGGTTGAGTCATGAGTTGAGTCACCCATATTACATCCATTTTTGGTAACCAAATCCTAACCTAAGAAGATAAATCCTCAACCATTTCCTAGAATCCTTCATGGTGGTTAAGCCTCCCAAATCCTATATAATGAGGCCACTCAAAAGTGAAAAGGGAAGAAAGGATTTCAGAGTGTCAAACCTTTGATCTTGGAGGAAGGAATCCATTAAGATTTATCATTCTGATCTTAAGACATTGAAGAAAGGGTTGAAATGGAGAGCTTGGAGGAGTTGTTGCAACATCTACGGTTGGTTTGTGAGTACTTCACCATGTTTCTCCATTCATATAACTTGTCTTATTTCCTTCATACCTATGTTTACACATGTATGTATATATAGATAGATTTTTTCTTGTCAAATAATATATTCTAGGAGTATAAGGTATTGTTATGTTTCGTGCAGACTTTATTCATCACAATAGGAGCTTGGAAAAAAAGGCCAAAGATTGAATATCAACGAGGAGAACTGTCAAAAAGAAATAAGTCACACTTCTTTATTCTATATTCTCTTCCTATAAACATATATAATAGATATAAAGGAATGTGAGAGTCCATTTGTTTGTTTTTTGTCTTGGTAAATAAGGGTCTAGATATCCAAGGGATATTTCACTTGTCCACAGGGGAAATATTTTGTAACATAAAATTGGAAACTCCACCGAGGAACGATTTTTCTTGTTCCTTGTTTTTTCAACCCTTTGAATCTTATTTTTCATTTGATATTTTTCATGTTTATGCTTGTTTCTTGAACCTTTCTTTCTTTCTAGTGAATCTGGGAAAAAATTGGTGTTGCTTAAAACACTTCTAGGCATCAATGCTCCCCCATAGTGGCCCAAGAGCATTGAAAACCCTTATCAATTCCCCTTGCTAGTGTATTGGTGAGTGTTGACACTTATTCAATTCCCTTCTTTCCTCCTTACATGAGAATCTATCTCCTTCTTGGGTCAGTTTTCAACCTATTTTACTTGCTTCTCCTCATATTTTTCACTCAGACTTTTGCAGTAGATTTCTCTCAACTTGGTTATGACTTTGTTTGATTAAAATAATTGTGATAACCAACTTTTCTTTCCTCCTTTGAGCTTGCAAGTCCTTCATATTTTGGTAATGAGAATTACTACCTTAGGTTAACTTAATCCTTTGGTCAAGGTCTATCTTACCAGTGGTCTAATCCTCATCTTGAAGCTCTTCAAACTTTTGTTGTCCCAATTTTGAAACTTATCTTGAAGTTTTCTTCATTTTATTTGGAATTGAAACTTAGAGATTTTAAAACAATTATTTCTTTTGTCTTTTTCATTTTGATTCCTTGATTGAACAAGTTACCTCACGCTTTATTTCCTTCAATTCTCATCAAACTTTTGAGTGCATTTGTTTGGTTTCTTTTTTTCTTCATGTTCCTTTGTGTTAAACATTGATTTCTTTCACTCTCATTGAAAGTTAGGAAGAAAACAAAAATTGCATTTGAAGAGATTTCAAAGCATATACAATCAAACAAAAGAAATCTTTTGCATTCTTAGGATTTTTTTTTGGTACAACTAGTCTTGTATTTTCTTTAGGATTACAGATTTGTTTGATAGTTTGGCATCATTTTGAAAAGTTTCATGATATTGAGTGCTTGTTAAGAAGAAAATAACTCTTCTCCTTCTCATATATAGAATTCATCAAAAAGAAATGATTTCATTTCATTCTTTTTTCAATCTATTGGATTTAGGTCTCACACATCATTAGTTTCATCTTCGTGGACCTTTTTGAGTAAGAAAATCCATTAAAATCAACCAACATGCTAATACAATCAACTAGAAATTTTTTGGTTTATAGTACACCATCAATAGCATAAGGTTAGAATATTTGGACTAGGAAAAGTGAGTAAATTGTCCAAGATTACTAAACAATATTGTAGAACACTAAAGAGTAGTGAAATCCAATTGTTGTATAGGCATATCCGGGAACCCCCTCTAACACAACGGATAAACATGACGTTGTGTGTGCAAGCACAATGGAGATTCCCCCTCCAAAGCTTGACTAATTTTAGTGGAAAGATAGTATATTGGGGGGTTTTCTTGAGAATTTATTGGTTTCATTTGGTCTTAGTTCTTCATGAATCTTGAATCCGTTCTGGGTCCTCAGGAGTCTTACTGGTCCACTTGTCTTCAATTCTCTTGAATAATTTCAGACTTTGTTATCATGCCCATACGTTTGGTCTCGACTATCAACTATACCCCCCCAGAGGTCGACTGCGAGTTGGTAACCTTAGTGGTATTTCCTAGGTATCTACAGAGGTGACTATGGGGGGATTTCCATGGTACCTGAAGTAGATGTCGCATCACACTTCCAATACCTTTGGAGGGTGAATCCGTGAAGCGAGGATTTCTTCCACCAAGAAGGAACGATACATGGAGGCAGAGGTAACTACTTCTCATATCTTCATTGACGGGTTGATATCTCGTCTTTAGAAGATCCTTATACTATTGCTTGGTTGATTACCTGTAGATATTTTTTAGGGGTTTTTGCTTTCAAATTTCATAGTTAGCCTTAAGAATTGTCACTTTAATTTCATTGTGTTTGATCAAGGGCTTCGAAGATCTCACAGAATGCAAAGTTTGGATCCTAAAATTTAAGAACCTCAACATTACCCTTCTTACGAAGGAATGGTTTCAGAAAAAACTTCTTAAATTGAGAGTGTAGCTCCTAGAAGTGTCCAACATGCAGAAGAACATGTCACAACCTTCATGGAAAGCCTTGTATCTTACCCAAATCCTATTTTTACTGATCCACTTGGCCCACTACTCGTTGAAAAATAATCCATGAGATTACTTGATGCTTATTATTATTATCATTTACCATCCATTTTTCCCAATAGGTCATCTTTTGATTACACAGATGAAATATTCATTCCCCCAATGGACCTAGAGATAGTTGCACTGGCACAAATCACTATTTTTGGTGCTTTTTCTTTACTGGGAACATCTATGACCTAGGTTACTTTGACACAACCACTTGTGAGTGCATCTCTCTTCATACAAAGGTAGGGTAATATTATTTATTCATTAATTCCTCATATGCACACACCAAGTTATTTACTTGGTCATCCCATCGGTGAGATGGCCAGCAGTCAAGTTGTTCAAACAACCACATTTACACAAGCTACTCAACCAACATCTCCAACTTTACAAATGGGGATTTCTCCTATACCCTTGACTGGAAGTTAGTATTCAGATGGGGGCCATCCTTTTGCTGGGGGGAAATCCTCAACTATAAGGAAAAATCCTATGTGGGGGCCACAACAAAAAACCTGGGGGAAAGCCGCTCATGCATGTCTTTCCATTCCCATTACTACTAGCCTTTATCCTAGAAAACCATATCTAGGAGTTGCAAATCCTTTATGGGGTCAACTTAATCCCATGGGCATTCCTCAACAAGGAATATTTTTTAATCAATCTGTGAACCCCATGATTCTAACACAACATCCCCCTAAAACATAGTATATGGGAGGTCCATTGAGCCAAATTCCATACATGGGGGGATAGTCAGGTCAACCACAGTACATGGGAGGACCATAAGGTCAACCAAAATACATGGGGGGGGCCT
>ML825555.1:0-18746 GCA_009831015.1 Picea engelmannii | reverse complement strand
CGCCTGCATTAAGGAGTTCCTGGACCATTTTCTCAATTTCATTTCTTTGGGAAAACGGGTGTTGATATAGACAGATATTGGGAGGAAGGCTTCCGGGTACCAAGGGAATGGAATGATCATGAACACCATGGGAAGGAGGGATTCCTTGGGGAGTGGAAAATACCAATTGATGTTTATAAAGGATGACATGGAGGTCTTGTGGGACCGAGGGTGTCTTTGTTGCTTGTATTGTATGGAGTTGGGCGATAACACCAGAATGACCTTTTTTTAGCATCTTTTCCATGCGATGGGAACTAATGATCTCAGGTGAACTGACGGTGATTCCTTGGAACTTATATTGGTGGCCCTCCTAGTCAAATTGCATAGTTAAGTCTTTAAAATCCATGAGAATGGGACCCAAAGTCCTTAGCCAGTCTGCTCCCAATACAATGTCACAACCTCCCATGTCGATAGAAAACATATGGGATTTCAGGTGGTAGTCACCAATTTGGAGACACACATTTTCACAATGCACTCCACATTTCATGGAACCACAATTGACAATCATGATTTGGAAATTATTGACGGCATGGATGTAGCAATGCGTTTCTTGGGCAATGCGGTGATGAATAAAATTATGGGTGTTGCCACTATCAACCAGAATGATGACCTTCTGATGCTTATTGTAACTGATTAGCTTGAGGGTTTGGGGAGCAGAGAAGATAGTGAGAGCATTGAGGGAAATGACCGATTCTACTTCGGGAGGGTCTGAGGGAGGGATTATGTCAGTGGATTCAGGTGACTCAGAAACAAAGGGATTTTCTACACCCTCTTTCGAAATATCCTCAAAGATGGACATAAGAGGATTTTGTTCTTTACACTTGTGGCCCAGGAAATATTTTTCATCGCATTTATAACAAAGGCCTTTGAGTTGGCGTTCATCCATTTCAACCCTGGTCACTTTTTGGATCTTTAGTGGAGCAGAGGGAGTAGTGGGATTTACTGGCTTAGGGCGAGGGATAAAGGAGGGTTTTCGGTTTTGAGAATAGACAACCTATTGTGCTTCTTTAGCTCTTTTAGTAGCCTCCACCCAACTCTGAGCTTGATCCATAAGGACATGGGCCCGAATCTCATCCTTGAGGCTGCTGATAAAACACTCTCGGAAAAAGGCATCAAACATGCCCTCTATTCTAAAAGCCAGGCGCTCAAAGGTAGCTATAAAGTGTTCCACTATTCCTAATTGTTTCAACTTTGTCAAACGACCCAAATGGTTGGTGTCAGTGTCACAGTGTTCATAAATCTCTGCCACAAAGTGTGTCCAAGCAATATACCCTTGACGAGAAGTTTTTCTCCATTTCCACCATTGCCAACGTTCTTGATCTAGATGGAGAACACCATATCGAAGTTTGGCCAAGTCATCTATAATGTTGTATAAAGAGAAATAATGTTCCATTTGGGTTACCCAACTAGTAGGGTCCGAGCCATCAAATTTGGTCACATCCACCTGCGGAAGGCGTAGGTCACGTTGAAAGTGATGGTTCTGAAAGTTATGGGAATGAGAGGAATGGTCACCGTCAACATGTGGAGGTGACGAAGAGGAAGGGTTATCTGTAGGGATATGTAGTTTGGTGCAGAGTGCCAAAAAAACTGATTCAAGCTAGGTGGTGAGGTCTTGTTTGATTTCCTCCATTGAGGACTGCATGGTTGTATTGATGGCGACAACATTGGCATTGAGTTGTTTCACTTCTTGTTGGGTCTCGATGAGACTATATTGCAAGGTGTTGAAGCGAGCTTATGGGTATGGGCCATGAGGATGGGGGAACTGAAAAGGGGTGGGCGAGGTCAAAATATTTTGCCGAAAAATGATATGGATGAATGTGATAAGGGCTAAGAGATGAATCCAATGGAATAGGTATCAAATAATGGTGAAACAATTTCCAGACTTATACTTCGGTCTGAATAATACTACATAGAGGAAATGCCCAAATGCTTAACCAGAAAGAAATGTGTATTTACTTGGCAACCCGAACACAGTTGCACGACAATAGATCTTGTTTTTTTTAATTTGTTTATGTTTCTTTCCCAAAGGGTTAAGTATTCAAGGGTTCTACAGACAAGGGTTTTCCCTGTGCTATAGCTCTCTAATATACGTTCGGGGTCCAACAATAATACTTGGCCCAATATCTCAGGGCACTAACTAAGGAGAATATACCATACCCTTAGCTGTACTACCCGACTACCCAGGTACTAGAGAGTATATTTTCGAGTGTTGTTCTCGGTGACACTATAATAGTCAGGTGGCTGATCGATTTATCTAAAGAGGGCTTCAACTAATCTAGGGTGATCCATACACAGGTGTTGTCTGATGCACTACCACTCGAAGGGGCACCAACATGGGCTACAAGGGTGGCCAACATATGTGCGCTTAAGTACCACTTGTATTTCCTGCATGTATGAATCCCTCAACCGCGGGTTTATGTGTGAAACAATAGATCTCTGTGGCTTAAAGATGTCGGAATATGTCTCTACCCCGAAAAAAAATTAACCCGCACTTTCTACCAAGGAAAGTGCTCTGATACCACTTGTAATATACCAGATATACAATGTATGCAGAATAGAAATAAAAGGCAAGTAAAGGCAGAATAAAAACAATTATAACCAGAAAATTCACCACAATAACACTGAAATGATATGAGAATAATAACAACAATAGCACTTTGAATCTGAAAGCAATGTTCACAGGCCTCTTCGAGGGGGCAACCTCCATTTGAGAAGAGCTCTATTACAATAATATCCAAGTTAGGGTTCTCATACCCTCGACTCCTATATATACTAAAAAGAAGCATCTAGAGGAAGATCCTTCTAGAAGTGGAAGCTTCTATTAGGTCTTCTTACATCCGCCTTATTCTATTTTAATGAAAGGCCTTATTAATATTGACCTTTATTACATACGAATATATTGTTCTACCTATGTGCGGGTTAGGACCCTAACATCCAACATCTTTCCTTGCATAATGCATGAAATACACAGATTTGTGACCATATTCATTACATGAGAAGCAATGACCATGAAGAACATTTTCATACCTTTTCTTTTGTGTCCACCTTGAAGGTGTCTCTCTTATGAATTTTCTTTGAGGTGTAGGAATGGCTTCTTTGAGTGTTCCTTGTTCTGATTTTCTAAAAGTTTCCTTACTTTGTGCAGGTACATGACTTTCCGATTTTCTTCCACCCTTTGAAAATGAAGGACCTACATCATGTTTCTTAGACCTGCTAGCTTCATAGTGTGTTGCTTCCTTGTTGCATCCAAGACTTGATTTTTCATTTGGTGGTATTTGACTATCCAATATTTCATCTAAGATTGTTGAACTATTCATGAACTCGATATGAGTGTTTGAATTCTCTACTTTCCTTATGAGATCAACAACTTCTGCTTCCAAATTATGACATGATTCTTCCTTTTGGTTTACTTGGTTCTTCAATAGTTCCTCTATCCTTTTGGCTTCCTCAATTTGGGTCTTTAGATTGGAATTAACTTCAAGTATTTTTCTAATATCATCATCTACCTTATTCTTTTCTTCTTCTTGACTAATTATTTCATTCTTTAGTCTCTTGATCTCTTCTTCTTTTTCTTCTAATTGATTCATTTGCTTAGTTATGACCTTTTCAGTTGTTTTACTTTCTTCTTGTTTATTGAGCATCTGTTTTAGTGCCATGATATGCCTTTGGTACCTTTTTAGGGATTCCTTAGTGATTCTTTCAAGATCCTAAGAAACATATGGATTATCTTATGCTTCTTATAAAACATCTATAACTTTATCTTTAAGCTTCAACAAATATTCTTTTGTAAGATTATTATTAGTTGATTCTATACAAACTACTTCTATATATTCTTCTTCATTTTCAGGATAATATTCAACATCATTTCATTTAGACTTATTTCTATCATAAGATTTTGGATATTCTTTACCTTCATTGATGGTTGAGTCTTGATATTCCTTCTCTAGCTTCAACCATAGGTCCTTGGTGGAGGTACATTTTCCTCTAATTTCTTTGACATAACTTGAAATTCCATTGAAGATGGTCTTGAATGTTATTGCATTATTATTCTTTGCTTCCTTTTAAGATGCAAATATTGACTAATTCTTTAAGGGAACGGATGAAACAAAAATTGTATCCCAAACAACTACTCCTTTTAACTTCAAATACCCTTTCATATTTATTCTCCATGCAAAGTAATCTATCTCATCAAAGAAGGGAACTTGATCCATTTGTGTGTCCATGGATATCCTATAAGCTTGTAAGGATTATAGTGAAGACATGCTATGATACCAATTCTTGGACACATCGATCACATTAAGAGGGGGGGTGAATCAGTGTGGGGCTCTTTTTACACTTATTTAAAAACTTTAGTTATCAACCACTTTAAACATATTATTCATTCATACTTAGTTTCTTGCATGTATAAACAACATTCATCAATAATAGAGAACTATAAAACATCGCCATAATAAACACAAAGAACACCAAATATATGTGTAATATTTTTGTATTAAGTGTTACAAGAGACTACAATCTCTGGGGTTTATCAACACCAATTGAAAAGAGCACCATCTCCAAGAGAGTACCAACTCTCAATAAAAGAACCATCTTGCATATCTGAAAACCATTTGATATGTGAGGAATACAACCCTCAAGTATAAGACCCATATTGTAGATAGGAAGAAATTTATCAAACTATACCAATAGTATATACCAACACAAGTGCATAAACTATACACAACACAACCTGTCACAGCAACCTCTCACCTCAACCCGTCTCATCAATCTCATCATCCAAATCATATCTACTCACCAATATCAATCACAAAGACAACTCTCAAACAGATGCACAATATCACCAACATAACCAACAAGATACCTATAGAAATACATCATACTCTCCATAAACCAAATACCATAAACCTGTTGGACAACTGAGAGGGGGGGTGAATTAGTTGTTACTAAGATTAAACAATTAAGCTTATTTTAAAATCTTTACACAACATTTAATGACAGTCACAATAATGCAAGGAAGTAAGAAATAGAACATTCAACATCAGCCACACATATGATATACACAGAGACAAATATTTCCTGAGGAAACCCATACAAGGTAAAAACCTCTTTTTCTTTATATGATAAGTAATCTTTACATTCTTTTCATTATCATACATATGATCACCAATTCATAATGAGGCTACAACCTCTATTTTGCAAGCTGCTACTTGTTGAGAGAACCAACTCTCTGGATTCTCTAGCACCAACTAGAAGGAAGCACCAACTCCCTAGTTTCTCTATCACCAACTAGAAGGAAGCACCAACTCCCTGGTTTCTCTAGTACCAACTAGAAGGAAGCACCAACTCCCCGGTTTCTCTAGAACCAACTAAAAGGAAGCTACAACTCCTTGTGTTCAAGCACCCACTTGAACCTTTGAGGACAACAGTCCTCCCTAGAACCTCCCCACCACCCTGAAATATAAAGTTTTGCTAATGAAACTTATCACAGTGATACAATATTTATCATTGGCTTACCAGACTTATCACAGTTCTACTATGTTTCTCTACTCTCTTGTATCAGTGTCTCTCTGTCTGCATCTTCTTGGGATTTATGATCTTTTTTTTTCTCTACAAGAGAACCTCGGCCTTCCTTTAGTGTCTTAATGTCTTTCTCCACACGTTCCTTGCTCTTTTTGTGCTTCTACCTTTTATGCTCTATGCACCATGTCCATTCAATGCTCCATTCCTCTTCTCTGTATTTCAGTTGTTTCACATTCCTCCTTCTACACTCTTGAATCCCTCTCAACAACAACAACTCCATCTCTTCTCTGCTCTACATACTTATAGTCTTTGTACCCCTTGTGCATGTTGTCCCGCCATCCTTCTGCATGCTCTCTATCATGTCGAGTACTCTACCTATTCATCATGGCAACTCTTTAGCTTCTCTGGCAGTTCAATCCATCTGTCCATCGTCACTGGGTGTTAAGCCAAGATTCCTTAGCCTCTCTGGTAGTTGAGATTATTTGTCTTCTTTATCAAAGTCAAGCTAATCCTCTATGTTGCAGTTACAGGCTTCAACCCTCTTCCATCTATCAACCACCTCTAAGAATAATCTTACTTCCACTGGAAGATGCCTCGAGCCTCTTCATCATCTCTGGCAATCAAATTGAAGCCTATTTGATTCCTATGGCAGAATCCATCAGTCATTTCTAGCAGTTACACTGTGAAGTGCAACAGTAGCCCTCTAATCTTATTCAAATTCATCTACACCGTTGAATTGACTTCATTGAATCTTGCGTTCATTTCTCCATTTCACACTTCTACATTTTGGTAATCCTATTGTGTGGCATCTCGACTCTCCAAGTTGTGATCTCCGAACCTCCGAAAAAGGAGCTTGCCACTTCAATATTTTCTCTACTTCTCTTCCACCATGTGACTACAAGAGGTGACTGAGCACTTATCCATATAGTGATTTCGCGATTTTTCTTTTTGGCACTTCGGCGTTCCTGTGGTGATGAGTTCTTGATGATCCATGTCGCAAGTGTCGAGACTCTGAGATGGAGCTTAACACCGCTAGATTCTTCCCTTCATGTGATCATCGACGGTGACCACAGGCTACACCAAAAGGTGCTTCGTATTTCATGAATTTATAAACTTCATCGATCCTGATCAACAGTCAAGATCTCCGATGATCCAATGGTCCAGATCTCATCGCAATATCGCATATCATGATTCCTATGATGAAGGGTCTTGATTCTCCAAATCACGATTGCTGAGACTCTGAGATGGAGCTTAACATCGCTAGCTCCTTCCTCTATATTCCATAGATGTAAGCATTGGTTGTGACCACAGCCTTATACGAAAACACATTTTGTACTTTCACATCTCGGGCATTTTGTGATGAGTCCTCTCGACTCTCCATTTCATGAACTCCAAAATAGGGCTTGGATTATTTATCTCTCGACAATGTGACCATGAGATATGACCACTCGCCAATCAAACGAGCACTTCGTTCCTTTGACTTTCCAGTCATCGAAACGATCATCTTTCGCCATGTGTCCTCTGGATCCAATGGTCCATGACTATCCTCGATGGACTTCCAAGATTCCTTCACATTTTTGGAGAGTTGGATGACTCTTGGTCTTATCCGCCTTGCAGCTTCACCATATCTAATAGATATTGGTCCTTCATAATTACTCCAGATCTAACGACCCAAATCTTATCGTGATTTTTCCACTTCACGAGCCTTCTTCATGCCTGATCAACGGTCCACAATCCTTGGTGATCTGACGGTCCTGATATTTTTGTGATTTCACATATCGCGAGTTTGAACCTCTTTCCTTTGGATTTCCCGATCTACGAAACTCTGAAACAAAACCTTTGTCGTTCACCATGTGTCCTTCTTAATGTTGTTCACCACGTGTCCTTCTTGAATCAACTATCGAGATTGTTATCGCGATTTCTCATATCGCGAGTTTGAACCTCTTTCCTTTGGATTTCCTGATCTGTGAAACTCTGAAAACCTTTTTCGTGCTATGACTATTTTCCTCCTTCAGAGCTTACACTGTCGATCTTTCCATTCGATTATTGTTGTTCTTCCTTGTCTGCCTGTCTGTTGTTCTTCCTTGCCTGCCTATCTGTTGATCTTCCTTGCTTTCCTGTTTGTCATCGTTTCTACTTTTTTTGCCATCAATGACAAGCATGCTCTTCTTGTAAACATGCCAACAACCTCCCCCTTTGGCATTGATGGCAATCTTGAACGACTGCGCTAATCTGTTTGGACCTCCAACTGTAGCATCTGGTCCAGACTGTTCTTTTTCTCCCCCTTTGACATCAATGTCAAAGAAAACACTCTCCCCCTAAGATGTTGCAGTATGTTTAGGAGGTATCAGATGTTCAACCAATAGAAATTCCCCCTAACAGGATGGACTTGCTTAGACGTGAGATGGGATGACACCCAACTTATGTCGGAGATATTCAAATGGTGTCTTGGCTAGGGGTTTAGTAAATATGTCTACAATTTGTTTTGTGGTTGGAATGTAATGGACCTTAACAACCTGATTGGAAAATTTCTCTCTCAGAAAATGGTATTTTATGGGAATATGCTTGGTCTTGGAGTGGAGTATAGGATTCTTAGACACACTGATGGCACTAGTGTTATCACAATGAATTGGGATCGGTGCTGCGTATTTTACCTCTAAGTCTACAAGTGTCTAAATCATCCATAATAGTTGAGTGCAACAGGTAGCAGCAGCAATGTACTCTGCCTCTATAGTCGATAAAGAAATGGAACTTTGATTTTTAATAAGCCATGCTACTAATGAGTCACCCAGGAAGAATTCTCCTCCACTAGTGCTTTTTCTCTCATCAACACAGTTTGCCCAGTCTGCATCTGAATAAGAAGTTAACTAAAAATTATGATTTATGGGATACCACAGACCATAAGTCATTGTTTATTTCAAATACCTGAATATCCTTTTGACAGCTAGCAAATGACTTTGTTTAGGTGCAGACTGATATCTTCCTACCATTCTAACAGCATGCATTATGTCTGGGCGAGATGTTGTGATGTATAGTAGGTTGCCTATCATTGACCTATATGAGCTTTGATCAACATTAGGTGAGTCATCATCCTTGCTTAATTTGCATCCAGTAACCATAGGTGTGCCCACAAGTTTAAAATCTTCCATTTGAAACCTTTTCAACATTTCTCTTAGATATTTTTCTTGAGAAATGAATATCCCTTCAGACCTCTAAATAATTTGCAGACCAAGAAAGAATAATAGTTCACCTATCATAGACATTTAAAACTTAGACTCCATGGCAGAAGCAAACCATTTTACCATTGAATCCTTATTACATGCGAAGATGATGTCATCTACATAGACTAACACAATGAGCAAATCATCACCCTCTGTTTTGATATATAGGTTGTTGTCAGTTGTTCCTCTCTTGAACCCTTTGTCTTTGAGATACATATCCAGTCTGTGATACCAGGCACGAGGAGCTTGTTTTAACCCATATAAATCTTTCTTCATCTTGCATACTGATGCAGGAGCATCCACAACACATCAAGCGAGCCAGCGCGTGGAGAAGGAAAGACAGCTGGACAATGCCTACAAATTTTGAAATACTTTGGGATTGTTGCATCACTCTTTAGTGAAGGCATTCATAAAGAAACACACTTGTATTGTAAATGGGACCTTGAGCCTTTAATCTCTCATCCTTAGTAGATAGGAAGGCATTTAATAGATTTAATGCTGTTAGATAGGAATTAATTGTAGATTTGATAGTTGTAGAATTCGAGAGGGCGAACGGAATATAGGCACCCTCCTTTGTATCATTGTAACAGTATTATTGAGAAACAGGAACAAGAAGAGAAGAGCAAGTAGAGAACTTGTGGGGAACACCCATGTACAGATTGAATTAATAGAAGAAAGACTTTGATTCATTTCCATGGTTTGTGTTGTTTCTCTGTGTTGATATTATGCTCATGGTTGTTTTCTTTCTGTCATGCATTTGCTTTTGAGTATGTTGTGCATGTGATTTCATAGGTTTAATTGAAGTCTGTGAGACAAGGGAACAAGTTTCAATTGTTTCTCTGTTTGAGCCAGGAGATTCCTGCATAGAGTGCAGTCAAATTCATCCGCATAGAGTGTGTAGATGAGGCTCAATAGTTAAACTCTCATTCTCGTTCACCCAGAAGTTGATTTGGGTTTAATAGAGTCGTGCAGGAGAAGTGCAGGCTGAGTTTGAAGTCTTAGGAGTTGGTCTGAGCACAGGGAGACAGGGATTACTCTGGCTGTAAGTGTCCAGGGTCTAGAAAACTCAACACTTTGAGAGTTGTTGGAAGTCGAGCGTGGAAAGTGTGCATGAAAGTCTCTAAGGGAGTCAGATTTGTCAAAGCTCAGGAGGGACAGTTCCTACGTGATTCTTGGAAGAAGGAGCCAGGAGAGATTCGAACAGGACGAAGCTTGGAGCAGAAATATATATCTAAGGTGGAGAATTGACGGACAGGGTTTGCAGAGGAGAATCGCGAAACCCTGCTGACCGTTAGATCTGGGAGAAACTGCGTGGGATTTAGTCCTTAGGCGTAGGAAGGAAGGACTAAAGGCCATCGGGATTCGGCATATCGAGGTTCCCGGAGGCAAGAGTTTCATATGCGTTGAAATCATGATTATCGATTCCCTGATTCAATCGAAGCCGTCGATCACTATAGGGATAGGTGGCGTGAGATCCCAAGAATTCGGTATTCGACATTCGGAGTTTTATTGTGAAAAGAAATTGCGACCGGTGAAATCGCGATCCCACGGTCCCTGATATAATGGAGGGAGAGGTGACGTGACAGGAAGGTAGCGCACGTGCCATCGGAGTTCGGGGTTCAGGGTTTTGAGTAGCACGAGAATGTGCACACAGGGTTTGCGATATCGCGAAACCCGATTTCCCGAGACAACTGTCGGGAGATCAACAGAGTGTCCTGTGGGTAACAAAGTTCCCGATACGGGATTCAAAGAGTGATACAACTCTTCGGGCCGGAGACAAAGAAGGTCCTGGTGAGAGAAGTTGGACCGTGAGGGTCACGACTCGCACCACATACTAAGTCAGGGTTATCAGACAGTTCAAAACCCTTTGGTGG
This sequence comes from Picea engelmannii, assembly GCA_009831015.1. Taxonomy (NCBI): domain Eukaryota; kingdom Viridiplantae; phylum Streptophyta; class Pinopsida; order Pinales; family Pinaceae; genus Picea; species Picea engelmannii. Next base: position 8,092 of record ML825555.1, on the reverse strand, counting down.
TTCCATATAGACTCGCACCAAGTGGTATCAGAGCGGGAGAATAGCTCTCTTTGTTTTCAGTAGCAAAGAGAAGAAATTTTCACCATGCCTCTGAGAAGAGGTAGACAATCACCCAATCTAGAGGGGGAAAGGGAATTGTCCCGAGGAAGAGAAATATCCAGGGAAGGAAGTAACCATGGAAAGAACGTAGAAATGGAGAGGGAATTATGAAATCTTTGCGCCAGAACGGAAGATATGGAAGCGTCACATAGACGTGCAACGCATACTGAAGATTTAAGTGACTCCAAAGTGGAGGAAGAAGCTGGGCATGATGAGGAGGTCGCAGCAGAGGATGCATCGACCGAGTGGTTGATTAAAGCTATCGCCAGGATGAGTTCGAAAACCAAAATGGACATTCCAGTCTATGAAGGAAGCCTGGATGTAGAAGAGTTGCTGGATTGGATCCGAGCACTTGACACCTACTTCGATTATGAAGATATCGAAGAGGATAAGAAGGTAAGACATGTTGTTACCAAGTTAAAGGGACATGCAGCATTGTGGTGGGATGAGCTACAGGTGGATAGACATTCCAAGGGAAAACAAAAAATCAAGAGCTGGGATAGGATGATCACTAAGATGAAAGCAAAATTCATCCCCAGAGATTACCAGATCACTCTGTTCAGGCGAATGCAGAACCTGAGACATAAGTTGATGATGGTGAAAGAGTAAACTGAGGAGTTTTAAAAGCTCAATATTCGAGCAGGTCATCAGGAGAGCGATGATGAGAAGGTAGCGAGGTACCTGAATGGTTTGAGGTATGACATTCAGGATGAATTAAGCATGGTTACCATCCGAACAGTTGAGGATGTGTACCAAATGGCTCTAAAAGCTGAAGAGAAGCTGAGCTGCAAGAAAGGAGAGCGAGGGCGAGGCAGGAGTCAGCCCAGAGGCAAGGTAGTTGCCCAGGAAAAATTCCAGAAACCTAAGGAGGAGTGGAAGAAACCTCAGGGTAAACTTGAAAGAGGTGGAACCTCATAGAGGAAGCAATATGCTGAGCCGAGGAGGCAGCATACCGAACAGGGTGGCGGTTATGCTGATGCCAACACATTTCCTCGTGCCAGAGGTAGAGGAAGAGGCCTAGGAGGAATCATCACATGTTTTACATGTGGAAAGGATGGACACAAAGCCATTGACTGTCCAGATAGGAAAATGGGCAGAAGTGAAGCTCACATCACTGAAGCGCAGAAGCGTGATGCTGAGACAGAAGATGCAGACAACGAAAGATCGCTTGGGATGCATAAAATCCTTTTGACACCTGAGAAAGAGGTGGATAGAGTAGTGCAAAGGAGCAGACTGTTTAGGATAGCTTGCACAACCAAGGGATGGAAATGCAAAGTCATTGTGGATAGCGGGAGCACCGACAATCTCGTTTCAACTGAGATGGTGGAAAAGTTGGAGATGGAAACAACTAAGCACCCGAGTCCATATAAAGTCTCGTGGTTACATAAAGGACACTGGGTAAGTGTCACCAAACAATTCTTAGTTAAATTCAAGATTGGGAATTACCATGATGAGATTCTGTGTGATGTTATTCCCATGGATGTATGTCATATATTGTTGGGTAGACCATGGAAGTATGACATAAATGTGGTTCATGACGAAAGGATGAACACATACACTTTGGAAAAGGATGGAAGAACCCATAAATTGCTTCCGATAAAGGATAAAGAAGTGAAGCTGGAAGTAAACATCAACATACTTCTTATGAGTGGGAAGGAACTTCTCATAGATATAGAGAAGAACAAAGATCTACAATTCTTTGTAGTCAGAAAACCAAGAATTTTCCTGACTAGCACAAGAGTGGATGACTTGCCAGAAGAGATTTAGGAACTGCTGGAAGAGTTCGCTGACATCATCGTGGACGAACTACCTCGTTCGTTGCCACCGATGAGGAGTGTGAGTCATCACATAGACCTCATACCTGGAGAAAGTTTTCCGAATAAGGCAGCGTACAGGTTGACGCCACAGGAGAATGAGGAGGTCAAGAGGTAGGTACAGGATCTACTGGATAAAGGACTGGTCAGAGAGAGTCTGAGTCCATGTGATGTTCCGAAAGTACTGATTCCGAAGAAGGATGGAGGCTGGAGAATGTGTACAGACTCCAAGGTGATAAAAAAAATCACCATCAAGTACAGATTTCCACTACCGAGAATGGATGATCTGATGGATTTCCTGAGTGGGGAAAATTATTTTTCGAAGATTGATCTCAAGAGCGGATATCACCAGATTTGCATGAGAGAGGATGACGAGTGGAAAACAACATTCAAAACAAATGAGGGTTTGTACGAATGGTTGGTCATGCAGTTTGGTTTGACAAATGATCCAAGCACATTCATGAGGCTGATGAATGAAGTCCCGAGGGAATTCATTGGCAAATTTGTGGTCGTATATCTGGACGATATACTGATTTTCAGTAAGACCAAGGCTGAGCACTTGAAACATTTAGCCATTGTGATGAGGAAGCTACAGCAGGAGAAGTTGTTGATCAACATGAAGAAGTGCTCCTTCATGAAGACAGAGCTCATCTATTTGGGTTTTGTCATATCAGCCAATGAGTTGAAAATGGATCCTGAGAAGGTGGAAGTAATCAGGAATTGGCCATCACCGAGGAATGTTTTTGAGGTGAGGAGTTTCCATGGATTGGCTAGTTTCTACAGAAAATTCATCAGGAATTTCAGTGGAATTAGTGCAGCAATGATGGACACCATGAAAAAATGACATAAAGTTTTTCATTGGACAACAGAGGCTGAGAGGAGCTTCAATCTGTTGAAGCGAAAGATAACAGAGAAACCAATTTTGGTGTTGCCTGATTTTCAAAAGACATTTCAGGTGAAATGTGATGCCAGCAGATATGCCATAGGAGCTGTCTTGAGTCAGGAGGACAGACCAGTTGCATATTTCAGTGAGAAAATGGATGAAGCAAAGGTGAAATACTCCATGTATGACAAGGAGTTTTATGCCATCATACAGGCATTAAAGAAGTGGAGGCATTACTTGATACCCAAGGAATTTGTTCTGTACAGTGATAATCATGCATTGCAGTTTGTAAGTCAACAGGAGAAGTTGAACCAGAAGCATGCAAAATGGGTAGAGTACATGCAGAATTTCACATTTGTGATCAAACACATTTCAGGGACTGCTAACAAAGTGGCTGATTCTTTGAGCAGGAAATGTTTGTTGTTGCAGGAGTTCACAGTCAAAACTTTGGGTTTTGAAAACCTAAGGGACATGTATGCTGGAGATGCAGACTTCAGGGAAGCTTATGAAGCGGCCGAGAACCCAGTTCTCAGGGATCAGAGTCCTTGGATAGATTATATGATCCAGGAAGGATTGTTGTTCAGAGGCAATCAGTTATGTATTCTGAATTGCTCCATGAGGGAGAATTTAGTGAAGGAAAAGCACAGCGGAGGACTAGCAGGTCACTTTGGACATGACAAGACATTCGTGAAATTGAGCGAATCATATTTTTGGTCGGGTATGTGAGCAGATGTCAAAATATTTGTTGACAGATGTAGGATTTGTCAACATTCAAAGGGCCGAAAGCAGAACGCAAGGTTTTATCATCCATTGCCCATACCTGAGAGGCCATGGGAGGAAATAAGTATGGATTTTGTTATGGGATTTCCGAGAACGCAGAGAGGAGTTGATTCCATCTTTGTGGTGGTGGACAGGTTTTCAAAAATGGCACATTTTATTCCGTGTCATAAGACCAGCGATGCGACCCACATCACAAACTTATTTTTCAGAGAGATTGTGCGATTACATGGATTGCCGAGAAGTATAGTCTCGGATCAGGATACCAAATTCATAGGTCATTTTTGGAGGACGCTATGGAAGAAGCTGGGAACTAATTTGGCTTTTAGTTCATCTTACCATCCGCAGATGGATGGGAAAATAGAAGTGGTGAACAGAAGTCTGGGGGATCTATTGAGGAGCTTGGTGATAGATCACCATAGCAGTTGGGACCAGATATTGCCACAGGCAGAGTTCGCGTACAACGATTCGGCGAATCGAAGTACAGGAAAAAGCCATTCCAGATTTTGTATGGAACACAGCCAAGGGGAGTTTCTGAGCTCAGGGAGTTAGAACAGGCTGCAACTAGCAGCGCTAGTGCTGAAGAGTTCGCTGAGGTGATGAGAGAACTTCACAGCAAGGTGAAGCAGCGAATACAGAAGTCAAATCAGGAGTATAAGTGCAGAGCCGATCAACGGAAGAGACAAATTCAGTTCAAAGTTGGTGATTTGGTTCTAGCCCACTTAAGGAAAGAGAGGTTCCCAAGGGGAACATATAACAAGCTCAAAATGAAGAAAAGTGGACCATGCAAAGTCCTGAAGAAATTCGAGGAGAATGCATATGAAATTGAGTTTCCAGAGGGCATCGGGATATCTTTGATATTCAATATTTCAGATTTATACCCATACAAGGCTGGAGAAGCAAAGACTGGAACTGAGGAACCAGTGATCCAGTGGCAGAAACAATTACCGGTAGCAGAAAATCCACAGATGGAGTGTATACTGGACAAGCGAGTGGGAAGGAAAACCAGGCGGAAGCAGTACTTTGAGTACCTGGTGAAATGGAAAAATCACCCAGTGGAGGACGCTAGCTGGGAAAATGAAGCAAGCCTTCAAAAGCATGGACACATCGTGCAGGAGCTCATGGACAGGATCCCATGAAATCTTTCGAGACGAGGAGTATGATGTAGGAGAATCCACAACACATCAAGCGAGCCAGCGCGTGGAGCAGGAAAGATAGCTGGACAACGCCTACAAATTTTGAAATACTTTGGGATTGTTGCACTGCTCTTTAGTGAAGGCATTCATAAATAAGTGCACTTGTATTGTAAAGGGGACCTTGAGCCTTTAAGTTCTCATCCTTAGTAGATAGGAAGGCATTTAATATATTTAATGTTGTTAGATAGGAATTAATTGTAGATTTGATAGTTGTAGAATTCGAGAGGGAAAATAGAATATAGGCACCCTCCTTTGTATCATTGTAATAGTATTATTGAGAAACAGGAACAAGAAGAGAAGAGCAAGCAGAGAACTTGTGGAGAACACCCATGTACAGATTGAATCAATAGAAGAAAGGCTTTGATTCATTTTCATGGTTTGTGTTGTTTCTCTGTGTTGATATTATGCTCATGGTTGTTTGCTTTCTGTCATGCATTTTCTTTTGAGTATGTTGTGCATGTGATTTCAGAGGTTTAACTGAAGTCTGTGAGAGAAGGGAACGAGTTTCAATTGTTTCTCTGTTTGAGCCAGGATATTCCTGCATAGAGTGCAGTCGAATTCATCCGCATAGAGTGCGTAGATGAGGCTCAATAGTTAAACTCTCATTCTCGTTCACCCAGAAGTTGATTTGGGTTTAATAGAGTCATGCAGGAGATGTGAAGGCTGAGTTTGAAGTCTCAGGAGCTGGTCTGAGCACAGGGAGACAGGGATTACTCTGGTTGTAAGTTTCCAGGGTTTGGAAAACTCAACACTTTGAGAGCTGTTGGAAGTCGAGCATGGAAAGCATGCGTGAAAGTCTCTGAGGGAGTCATAGTTGTCAAAGATCAGGAGGGACAGTTCCTACGTGATTACTGGAAGAAGGAGCTAGGAGATATTCGAACAGGACGAAGCTTGGAGCAGAAAGATATCTCTAAGGTGAAGAATTGACGAACAGGGTTCGCAGAGGAGAATCGTGAAACCCCGCTGACCGTCAGATCTAGGAGAAGTTGCGTGGGATTTAGTCCTTGGGCACAGGAAGGAAGGACTAAAGGCCATTTGGATTCGGCATATCGGGGTTCCCAGAGGCAAGAGTTTCATATGCGTTGAAATCGCGATTAGCGATTCCCCGATTCAATCGGAGTCGTCGATCACTATAGGGACAGGTGGTGTGAGATCCCGAGAAGTCGAGATTCGGTATTCAGAGTTTTATTGTGCAAATAAACTGCGACCAGTGAAATCGCGATCCCGTGGTCCCCGATATAACGGAGGGAGAGGTGACGTGACAGGGAGGTAGCGCATGTGCCATCGGAGTTCGGGGTTCGGGGTTTTGAGTAGCACGAGAACGTGCACATAGGGTTCGCGAAATCGCGAAACCCGATTTCCTGAGACAACTTTTGGGAGATCAGCAGAGTGTCCTATGGGTAACAAAGTTCCCAATATAGGATTCAAAGAGTGATACAACTCTTCGGGCCGGAGACGAAGAAGGTCCTGGTGAGAGCAGTTGGACCGTGAGGGTCACGACTCACACCACATACTAATTTAGGGTTATCAGACAGTTCGAAACCCTCTGGTGGTTCCATATAGACTTCTTCATTTAAATCTCCATTTAGAAAATCTGACTTGACATCCATTTGATAAACTTTAAACCTTTTATGACAAGCATAGGCAAGAAATATTCTGATAGCTTCTAACCTTGCTATGGGCGCAAATGTTTCATCAAAATCCATTCCTTCTATTTGAGCATAACCTTTACAGACCAATATTGCTTTGTTCTTGACAACTTGTCCCTGCTCATTCAACTTATTCTTAAAGATCCATTTGGAACCAATGATATTTTTACCTTCTAGTCTATGAATCATCTGATCTAAAAATAAAGAAGAATTGAAATACTTGAAATTATTGCAATGTAAATGTTATGTGTTTAAAGAAAATGGATCAGTTTGCAACACATAGATTAAGGGATTACTTATGAAAAATACACATAGACAGTAGCATAATCAATGAACATAAGCACATAAAACACAACAATTGATAAAGGAGTTCACCCCTCTCTTGGGCTACATCTCCTGGTCCAGCTTCCAATGGATCATTATTATTAATTGCTCAAAGTGCTCAAAAAATGCCTTACAATGCTCAAACTGACCAACCGACTACTCCAATGGCTTCAAAGCATCCTAAAACCCCTAGCTGGGCTTTTTCGACACCAAAATCGGTTGAAAAGCGAAGAAGTTAGGCCTCCTGGAAGTCCCCCCTTCAAGCTTGTTGTCTCTGCATCTACAAATTGCACCCCTTTCAAATGAACCTGGCACACACGCAATAAATAACGTGAAAACCCAGCACTGGGTGCAACCACACCAATGGTACAAACTGTAGGATGGTTATGGGCGCGCTAGCCCCTAACCACCTAGCACCTGGGCACATGGGTCATATGACCGCGCGCATTTGGCAAAAGGGCTAAACGGTTGAACCGTTCCAACTCCCCGCGCATTTGGTTATGGTCATATGTAATGTTGGCATATAGCCATGGGCTAAAACTTTAACCATTCAAACCACATTTAAAACCCGTGCGCATTCTATATACACAAGTGCCGGTTATATGGTATGTGGCGCACGACCAAGGGCTGGGGCTAAGCCCCGGCCCGGTCGCAGCCCAAACTTGAACCATATACAATGTTAAATATAAAATTTTTCACTTACATAGCAAGCAATGCATGGTGGCGTGCTGGTTGGCAGCTACTTTCCAAGTCATTCCCCTACCCAGAGGTCACGGGGTCGACTCCGGCCAACAACAAAGTTTTATCCATATAACAAGTGACACGTGGCACCCATGGATTGGGCCACGTCAACATACCATTAGCCACCAAAGGACATGTGTCAAACAATCATTTAACCACACCTGCCAATCAGCATCTACCATGTCACCACCTGACACATAATCGTATGATTGTACGAACCTGCCACATCAGACTGTATGGACTATACAGTCAGCATCCTTTTTTTGCCTGTTTGACTTTATGAATAGATTGCAATATCTCTCACTCTTGACGTCCGTTTGAGACGAAACAAGTTGTGTTGGGTTCGCAATAACAAGGCCTACGCTCTCGTCCAGTTTGAAGTGATTCGAAGCACTTTGAATTTTTGACCAAAATTTGATCCCCTGATCACACCTCCCCATTGGGAAGCTTTTGGACCTCCAAAAGACTATTTTCAATCTATGTGAAGATGAGGGTAAAGTTCCCTCACCCTTTCAACCTCAATCCACTTGGATTTGCTTGGATTCATCCCTTTAAGACCAACTCGCAGATACTCCACATTTCCTCGTTTTGAAGTTTGCATTCTCCTGT
>ML825554.1:41950-65198 GCA_009831015.1 Picea engelmannii | reverse complement strand
TAGGACATAATTATATTTCCCATTTTGAGTTTGTATGGTCATTGAAATTTTGAATCCGAATATGGAATTGTTTTTATTTCTTAATTAATTGAGGATTTGATCTTCCTTGAGATCGTTGTTTAATTAATGGATTTCTAGAAATCAATAATTTGGATCACCGTCAAGCGTATTGTATTTCTATTTTGAAGTTTTTTTTCATTGAAAAATGTACTTGCAGTATCGAATAAGAATATAGGTTGTTGCAAAACTAAATATCAATTTAAAATTTAGAAGCACACCTTTTGTTGTGTATTATTTCAAATCCTCAGTGTGACTTTGTTATGGTCGCCAATTATAAAATGCATTTCTGAGAATTAAAAATTATAATTCCTCTGTTGTATAATTCTTGATATCAAATTGAATAATATCGTTCTCTCCCTTACACGTGTGGATAATTGTATAGATATAATAAAATTTACATCTTATATAAATCCTAGTTCCACTTCAGATCATAGCTAGCCTCTAGATTTATTATTAGGCCTATAAAGTTGTACTAGTAATACTAGATAAATATTATTAGGCCTATAAAGTTGTACTTGTAACACCAGTTTGAAGATCTATTGAAATTACGCTATTGATTATTAAATGCTTGTACTATACTTGGTAACTCTTTACTTAGTTTCAAAGGACTCCTTATAATATACTGCTTTTAGGAATGAAGCTTAAGCCAATGATTAAATTAGTTGGTATAATTTACTTTTTAAAATGATTTTATAATAGGACTGATTGTTGGAGTTATTATAGTTTATCCATATAACTCTTGTGGTACACTAGTTTAGATAGTGAATAATTGTTGTTTACTCATATTCCTTAAGGGAAGAAAATTGTTAAATATTGAATATAAATTTTATGTGGTATTTTTAAGGGAGAAAGTAATTTTTTCTAGATAGTGAGCAACAATTGATGTGTATTCTTATAGAGATAGTACATTTTTTTTAGATGTTGAATAATTACTGTTACATCTAGGGAAGACAATTTTGTTAAAGGTAAACAATGATTAGATGATGGAATTCATAAAGAGGAGGCATATTATCTAAATAATTAAATAACAGAATTCATAGAGAGAAGGCATATTATCTAGATGATGAGTATTTATTGTTGTTTTTAATCTGTAAGGGAAGGAAATTTGTTTCTAAGTATAATTAGTATTTGAATATTTAATTTGTGTTATGATCAAGTACTTTACTGGAGTCTAGAATTGATTTGGCTAAGGGAATAGATACTCGTTCTTCAGATTAGTTGTCAGTTTTAAATGGACAAAATCAATCAGATGAATTATGGACTTAAGCATTGATTATTTGTCTTGGAGGTCCTAACCTTGCAGGGTAGGTTGGGCAGGTAGACATCTTGTTATCCTTATGTGATATGTTGATATTTTAGTAACTTGATTTAATTTTGATTCTTATCGTATAATGATGTGGATGAGATGAGAATGGGTAAGCTTGATGTATGCTATTGTCGTGTAAGACTTGTTCTAACTGTTGTTTAAAAACAAATCACTATTGTATTTACTTACATACTTGTATGTCATAATGGAGGGGTCATTACAGGCATCAAGATCCTCACCTTCGCATGAATTTTGAAATTGAGGCCAAACATAAACTTGTTAACCTTTAATTTCTTAGTGTTCAGATGTGGATAATATCTGAGTGGCTCCATGTACCTAGCCTCATACACCAGTACCGTATGTGTAAGTTTTAAACCTCCGAAGTAAAGCAATGCATATATATTCTTAAGCAAAACAAAAATTAATCAATGGCTCATTCACATAGTACACAAAGATTTATACTGGAAACCCTCAACCGGGGAAAACCTTTCTTATTTCATTATGTCGAATTTCACCATTCACCATACAATATATAAAATGTTTTTAGATATTCCGTAGATACCAAAACCCTAATCCCTTAATCCGAGATTAATTTAGAAAGGCGCTAAAAATAGCAAAATCCGCTAAAAATGGCTCATTCACATAGTACTACTAGAGGGATCTTCTGACCCAGTTGTTGAACCTAACACGCCCACACACACACATGAAACAAATATAACATATACCCAACATTCTCCTACTTGTTGTTTTCTTTGCATCCAGGGGTCCACAGGGTTATATAGTCAACAATCTAGGGCAACAATGTCCATTGTTACTCTACACCAAGAGAACTTTTCTGTGCTCACAGACTTTGTCAATAAATATGCAACATTCTTCAAAGTGTCAACCTTTTCTAGCAACACCTTATTTTCCTCAACCATGTCTCTCACAAATTGATACTGGACATCAATATGCTTTGTCTTTGAATGATAAGTTGGGTTCTTTGCCAGGAAGATTGCACTCTGACTGTCACAATCCAATCTCACTGCTTTTTGTACCAACCCAATACCCAAATACAATCTCTATAACCATACTGCTTCCTTTCTTGCATGAGTGGCTGCCATGTATTCAGCTTCTGTAGTTGAGAGTGCTACTACAGCTTGTCTTTTGCTCATCCAACTAAATGCTCCTCCAAATACATTAAACACATACCCACTTGTAGATCTTCTGCGATCCAGATCTCTAGCCCAGTCTGCATCAACAAAGCCATGTATTTCCACCACTCTGTCCAATCCTAGTCTTCCTTGGTAGTACAATCCATAATTGCTAGTGCCATGCAAATACCTGAAGACCCTATTTACTATTGTCCAATGCTACTTCCCTGGTTTTGACATATACCTGCTCAAAAACCCCACTGCATGTGCAATGTCCAGTCTAGTACAGACCATTGCATACATCAAACTGCCAAATGCACTAGCATACGGAACATGGGACATGTCCTCTTCTTCTTCCTGTGTCTTGGGACACTGATTTGCAGATAACTTTACACCTATGGGAATAGGAACCTTGACCAGTTTACTTCCATGCATATTAAACCTCTGCAATATTGTCTCAACATATTTTCTTTGATTCAACTAGAGTTTCATGTTTGCATGATCTCTTTTAATCTCCATTCTTAGAATGAAGTTAGCAGCACCGAGATCCTTCATGTCAAATTTGGAGGATAGCTGCGATTTCACCTCCTCTATAACATCCATGTTATTTCCTACCAACAACATGTCATCAACATACAACACTACATAAATGAAGCGATTACCAACCTTCTTGGAATATACACAATGATCAACTTTGCTTCTCACAAATCCCAATCCAAGGATGTATGTGTCAAATGTTTGGTACCACATCCTAGGTGATTGCTTCATACCATATAGTGACTTCTTTAGCTTACAGACTAGATATTTCTTTCCCTTTACTACAAATCCTTCTGGCTGCTTCATGTAGATTTCTTCTTCCAGATCCCCATGTAGGAATGTTGTCTTCACATCCATCTGTTCCACTTTAAGATCAAAAGAAACAACAATAGATAAAAGAAATCTAATAGAAGTTAACTTAGAAATAGGAGAAAAAATCTCACCAAAGTCAATTCCCTCTACCTGGGAATAACCTTTTGCTACTAACCGAACTTTGTATTTCTCCACTTTTCCTTCTTCATTATACTTCTTCTTAAACAACCATTTGCTACCAACAGATTTTCTTCCAGATGGAAACTCAACTATATCCCATGCCTCATTCTTATCCAAGGCATCCATTTCTTCAACCATGGACTTCTTCCAGAGTTTACTATCCTCTGAATTCACTACTTCCCTGACAGTTCTGGGATCATCATCAATAATTGATAAAGAAAAATTGGAACGAAAATTAGGTGGACTATACCTTTCTGGTTGCCTTCTTTCTCTCACTGATCTCCTCAATAATGGGGTATGAGGTTCTTGATCTTCTTCTGCTTCATATTCTTCAGATAATTTATATTTTGCATCATCCAACTCTAGCTCCATTTTCTCAGATTCGTCTTGCCTTGGTAGGAATTCCTATTTGGACACATCTTTTACCTCTCTAAAAAACAACATCCCGACTGTAAATAGTCTTCTTAGTTTCTGGGTTCCAAAGCTTATAACCTTTCACACCATCTTTATAACCAATAAAGATACACTTTTCAACTTTTTTATCCATCTTACTCCTATTTTCCTTTGGAACATGTACATAAGCATCACAACCAAACACTCTAAGATGTTGAAGAGAGGGTTTCTTTTCAGTCCATACCTCGTGTGGATTTTTTTCATCCAACACTGATGAAGGTGATTGATTGACCAAGTAACATGTTGTACCCACTACCTCTGCCCATAATTCTTGTCCTAACTCGACACCGCTGAGCATGCTCCTTTCTTTTTCCATCAGTGTCATGTTCATCCTTTCTGCAACTCCATTTTTCTGAGGAGTGTATGGAGTAGTATTCTTCCTTGCTATACCACACTTCTTACATAATTCTTTGAATTCATTTTTGCAGAATTCTCCACCATTATCTGTTCTCAATACCTTTATTTTCTTCTCTGTCTGATTTTCTACCAGAGCCTTAAACTCTTTAAATTTATCAAATACCTCAGATTTATTTCTAAGAAAATAAATCCATGTGTTCCTTGAGAAATCATCTATGAATGAAATATAATACACAGACTTACCTAGTGATGGAACAAGCATAGGTCCAAACATATCAATGTGTTTCAACTCTACGATCCCCTTTTCTCTTGCAGCACTAGATGGGAATCTTACTTGATTCTATTTACCATATATGCAATGTTCATAGAAATCAAAATCCAAAGTACAATTAGACATACCTTCAACCATGCCTTTACCGTGTAGTGTTCGAAGGCCCTTTTATCCAATATGCCCTAGTCTTTGATGCCACAACATGGTCTTCTTTTCTGGGACAATATTAGTCTTGTCTCCTTCATTTCTCTGCCCAGGGACAACAAAAATGTTACACCCATTAGTATAAGTGCTTCCCAGAAACTTGTACAGATTTCCACATCGAACGCCCCTCATCAACACCATTGCTCCTCGTACCATCTTGAAAGTGTTCTTTCCAAATACAGTATTCACTCCTGCATCATCCAACTTTCTTACAGATATTAGGCTCTTGGCTAGTTTTGGTATGTGCAGAACCCCAGGGAGAGTTCTAATCATTCTATCTTTTAGAAATAACTTAACCCTTACACATCCTAATATTTTGGCTGTCGAGTCATCTCCTAGGAATACATCACCACCATCATATTTTTCATATTCATAGAACCACTCCCTATGAGGAGTCATATGGTATGACACATATGAGTCGATCAACCATACATCACGGTTTGCATGTGTACTTGTAGATGCCAGGTAAACGTCACCTCCTTCTTCAGTGGATGTTTTCTCCTCTATGGAAGAGGTACGATCAGATCCATTTGGTTTATCAACCTTCTTAGACTTGCAATATTTCTTATAATGCCCTGTTTTACCACACTTCCAACATTTCCTCAAAGAGTTTCCTAGAGACTTAGATCTTCCTATAGATTTAGGTCTCCCTCGTGAAAACTTACCAGGATTCCTGTCTTGGGTACGCCCTCATACAAATAAAGAATTTGTGCTATGACCATCCATGATTTTCTACCTCATCTCTTCAGATAACAAGGATGCAACTACATCCTCATATTTCAATGTAGATTGAGTGGTACTACCAATTGCTACAACCAGATTATCCGAAGATTCTGGAAAAGAACATAGCAAAGTAATACACTTATCTTCTTCTGCAATCGTAATATTAACAGAGACAAGTTGACTTACCAAAGTATTAAAGGCATTTAGATGTTCTGTCACATAATCTCCATCTTCCATCCTAAGATGATACAACTTCTTTCAAAGAAACAACTTGTTTACCAGGGACTTTGATTGATACAAATTCCCTAACTTATCCCATAGTTCCTTGGCTGTAGATTCTCCTGAGACATTCAACAACATTGAATCTACCAAGAAGAGTCAAATATTACTCCTTGCTCTTCTGTCCAAATTCTCCCAATATTCCTTCGACATACCAATAGGTGGTGTACTAGTGGTTTGTGTACTAGTAGGTTGTGTACCAGTAGGCTATGTACCAGGATCCACAACGATCCACAGGCTAGTCGTCTGTGTGCTAGTAGGCTGCATACCAGTAGGCTATGTATCAGGATCCACAACGATCCATTGTTATTTGTCTACAAGAAGGTCCTCCATATTGAGCTTCCATAGCTCAAAGTTTTTACCATTAAACTTCTCTATCTCTATTCTAGATGATCTCGCCATTCCTCTTTCTATAATCAAATATCCACTGTAAAATCTCCCACTAAACCCAGGTTTATCATAGACCGAGCCAAATCCTCAACAATAAAGGCATCCCTCTGAAGCCAAAAACAAGATCTGATACCACATGTAAGTTTTAAACCTGTGAAGTAAAGAAATGCATATAGATTCTTAAGAAAAACATAAATTAATCAATGGCCCATTCACATAGTACACAGAGATTTATACCGGAAATCCTCAATCGGGGAAAACCTTTCTTATTTCATTATGTCAAATTTCACCATTCACCATACAATATATACAATGTTTTTAGGTATTCCGTAGATACCAAAACCCTAATCCCTTAATCTGAGATTAATTTAGAAAACTGCTAAAAATAGCAAAAACCGCCCAAAAAAAAATTTCGGTGTGCTGCCCCGAACTCCGTTGGCCCCGGGCTACCGCCCGTTTCCAAATACTGTGTATAAATAGGGGGGGCCATACCTGGCCCCCCCTAGGACCCCCCTAGGAAGCACCCAACACACATGACACAAAGAGCACTACTAGAGGGATTGTCAGACGCAGTTGTCGAACCTGACGTGCCCACACACACATGCAAAGAATATAACATATACCTAATATTTGAGTAGCTCCATGTACTTAGCCTCATACACCAGTACCATATGACTACCCTATCATAAGGCGTTGAACTCATTTATCTGGCGCTCAATGAATTCATCAAACAAGTACCTCTCCCAGAATCATTCCTTAAACAATTCCCATGACATGTCTTCAACGACCATGTTTAGTTGAGGTAAGAGTGTCTTCCACCAAACAAGTGCACTCCCTTTTAATTGAAATACCACCATGCAGACCTTCATGTTGGAGGTTTAATTTCATAGTGTGAAGAACATTTCCATGTTCTCCAACCATGCCTCAGCGACTAAGCCATCTGTGGCATCCCAGAACTCAGGAAATTTCACCTTCTCAAGTTCTTTGTGTATACTACTACTAATTACTAGAGGCCGCTGTGAAACCTCATTGGGCACAATCTCTCTTCCCTCCTCTCAATCAAGATGGTTCATCAGTGCCTCAAACATCCTATGAAATGATCTCATCACACCTACCACATCTCCCACTGCAACTTGTTCATGCTCAATATTCTTCTAATATCCCCATGGAGCATATTTCTCTGGCGTGGATGCACTCGGAGGAAGTGTACCTCTTCCTCCTACACCACGATGTCTACTCATCATGCATCCTCTAACCATGGTACCTCCATGGGACAATTTCAAATTGTATTAGCGATACATCTTTAATTTTTTATATAAAACAGTGGAAGGAGTAAAGGGTTCGATGTCGCAGAGTTGAACCCACTTTGCTACCATATGTAATGTCCCTCCATTCAAAACACAAATGTAAGTGATTACAATGAAGTAGCGGTATTTTTCTTTTTGAAACAACTTGAGAAGTGTTCATAACAACAATATATAGGCATAGACAATTAGTATAAAAGATAAAAACAATTAAATTATCCATTCTTAATAACCATCATTGATTTTACAAACATCAATTTCTTAACATGATCAAGATACTAATATCAAGAATCAAGGTAAATAAAAAATTACATAATTTGTAACATCTATATTGAACTTTAGTTAGTAAAGATATAAAAACACAAATTGTTTGATGATTATCGTGACGTTAATAAATTTTGTTCTTTTTTTCACAAGAAACAATAAAGTGTTGAAATCCATATTCGATATTGGTTAGTATTAAGTTGAGATTTTATCACACATTGTAAAAACCTTGAATAATTACCTTGTTAGGCCTTAGTGAAATTTTCAATACAATCAACGAAATGCAATGACCTCAGCTTAAATCTTTGATGGGCTAGGTTAATTAATTTACTTACTTAAAAATTTGTTTATCAAAAAGGTTAGAAGGAAAAATAGTGTTGGAGTAACTTCACACACACCTAGGATTTCTTTTTCCTAAGGTTGTTCCTTGTTTATTAGTCATTATTTAGTCTCCTATATTTTAGGAAGAATATTCCTCTAGGGAGAATATTCTCTTTAGTTTTCACTTCAGTTTGATTAGTTGAGTGGAGTCTAGATGCTACATTGGGATTATCACCATGCACCATTGGGATCATTATCAACTAATGCACATTTTCCTTGGGATCATCACCATACTAGAGCATTACTCATGATTCCCTAATATCCTCCTCACTTCACTCTGTTTCATTTAGTTAACTAAAGACTGATAGACTAGTTAACTCAAACTAGGTGGTAGTTCACTCCCGTAACTATCTGAGAGACTAGACTAGGTGGAAGTTTACTCCCGTAACTATTGGTGTGTGTCCAGATCACTCTAGACCACCACTATGGCGCATTATTTACTCATGTATCCTATATTTATTGTAAATTATTCACTCTTTGAGTGTGACATACGGTTAATGATAATTATTCCATTATTTTTCTCTTGCTTCTTGTTTCTTAATTTCTCTCTGCAAATGTGTGTAGTATTTTATATCTAGATCTATTCTATGTAGGTTCAACACATTTACATGGTATTAGAGCCGATGGAATGCTAAGAAAAATCTACACCAAATTATTTTTGCAAGTACTGAAGATTGAAGAACATAGAAAGATGGAATCTATGTTTTACTCATCGACAATACTTCTCACGCCTCATAACTATTTGAAATGGAAGCCAAAAGTTCTTCTTCAGCTCAAATGTAGAGTCTTGTACCAAATAACTATGGAAACAGAAGTAGAGCCTGATTCTGCCAATGAGAAAAATGAATTTCTCAATAGACAAGATATGGCCATAGGATGTATCTGCATGTCTGTTTCTCCCGAGCTTTTCCATCAAGTATATGAAGAATCACAAGAATCAACTCCAAATAAATTATGGACCAGATTGGAGGCTCTATTTTGGAATAAAAAAGATTGTGAATATTTCATGCAGGAGGTTGAACAAATAGATCCAGAAGAGAAGCCATCAGAAGATCAAACATTTTATTCTAAAGAGTCTTCTACATAAGTATTTGCACAAATTTGTATTCCATTAATTGAAGATGATGTCTACTCCATTGCAGATTTGTTTTCTGAATTTCACGTGGAAGATATATGGAATTCATCTCAGGGGTCACATGAAAATACTTTTCCATGCGCAATGCATGCATATTATGAGACAAAAAGGAAGCCACGCACATCAAACTCAATTCTGATATTTTTTGAGCAAAATTTGCAGAAAAAATTGGATATTTGAATTCCTCTTGGGAAAATATCCAATTTAAAAAAAAAAATAGTCCAAGTTTATTGTTTTACCTTTTGGACTGACAAACACCCCTAGGGTATTTATGAGTTTGATGAATGGGGTGCTTTGTGAATACTTGGACAAGTTCGTCTAAGTATTCATTGACGATATTTTGATTTACTCTTGGACGATGGAGGAGCATGACGAGCACTTGCACTTGGTACTACAATGTCTACGAGAGAACAAATTATATGGGAAATTGTCTAATTTATCGTTTTATCAATCAAAGATTCACTACTTAGGGCATGCCATCTCCGACGAAGGTATTGTCGTGGATCCATCAAAGGTCGAGGCTATTATGGAATGGACTGCGTTGACGAATGTCCTCGAAGTGCATAGCTTCATGGGTTTATAAGGATACTATCGATGGTTCGTCGAGGGTTTTTAGAATATAGAAAATCCAATTACGGAATTGCAGAAGAAGAACAAGATGTTTGTTTGGACCGAGAAATGCGTGGAGGCATTTCGGAGGCTCGAGGAGCTGTTGATGACAACACCAATACTAAAGGTCCATGACATGGACACAAACTTCTTGGTAATCACTGATGCATCCAAGGAAGGCTTAGGAATATTCTTGATGTAAGACAATCAAGTGATTTCTTACATCTCAAGGAAGTTGAGAATGCATGAGGATAAATATGCGACGCATGATTTGGAGTTGTTAGCCATTGTATATGCCTTGAAAGTATGGAGACACTACCTTATTGGATGGAAATTCAAACTAAAAACGAACCACTGTGGACTGCAACACATCTTTATGCAAAGAGAATTGAATGTGCGACAACGATGTTGGTCAGAATTGCTTAGCGAGTATGATTTTGAGATTACTTACATAAAGGGTACAGTGAACAGAGTGGCAGATGTGTTGAGTCAGAGACCACACATCTTTTCGGTAATGCCTCTTTAGACGAGTCTACGTGAAAATATTCTAACTTTACAACGCGATGATGACTACTACAAAGAGGTCAAATATTTTATCAGAAAAAACACCATGATGGTACCAAGATTTGAAGGATTTACGTTGGATGACGATGGATTATTGAGATTTAAAAATTGAATTTATGTACCATCGAACGACAAGTTGAGGAGTTTGATATTAAACGAGTCTCACAAAGCAGTGTACATGGCTCACCTAGTAGTCACGAAGATGAGGGAAGACCTTAAACCCTTATTCTTTTGGAAAGGAATGAAGGGAGACATAGTCAACTACGTGGCAAGATGTCTAGAAATGTCAGCAGGTGAAGGCTGAACATAGACATCTGGCAGGATTAATACAGCCACACCCGATTCCAGAATCGAAATGGGAGGTCATTTCGATGGATTCCATTGTTGTATTGCCATTGACGACAAGGACACACGACTCTATTTTTGTGGTAGTCGACACTCTGACAAAGGGTGCTCATTTTATTCTTGCGCGTTCGACATATCAGACACCTGACATAGCTAGAGTTTTCATCAGTGAGATTGTGAGGCTGCATGGCATGCCTAAGAGGATTATATCCGATCGAGGATCAGTGTTTACTGGATGATTTTGGACTAGTTTCCAAGAGGCCTTGGGAACCCAACTTAACTTTAGTACCGCATATCACCCGGAGACAGATGGGCATATCGAACGAACAAACCAAATATTGGAGGACATGTTGCGTATGTACGTTATGGACCAAAAAAAGCGTTGGGAAGAATTCTTGCCACTGGTAGAATTTGCATATAACAACAGTTATCAAAGAACCATTAAGATGGCAACTTTCGAGTTTCTTTACAGGAAACAGTGTCAGACGCCTTTGAGTTGGGATCTAGTTGAGGATAGGGTCTTGGTGGGACCAAAAGTGATCCAAGAAATGGAAGATCAAATGAAAACTATAATACAAAGGTTTAAGGAAGCGCATGATCGACATAAGAGTTATGCCGATGTGCATCGTGTCGATCGTAGTTATGAAGTTGGCAATCGAGTCTTCTTGCGAGTGAAATTGCATAAGAGTTCGATCAATTTTGGAAAGGGTGATTAACTCTATCTTAGGTTCATGGGACCTTTCAAGATTGTGGAAAAGAAGGGGCTTGTGGCCTATCGACCAACCTTGCCTGATTCTTTGAGGTGTATGCATGATGTTTTTCATGTATCTGTTTTGAGACATTATATTAGTGGTCCTACACATATTATTGACCTGAGTTCCTTGTAGGTATTTGATGAGGGTGCGCTCATGACTAAGCCAACCTACATCCTGTACCATCACATTCGACAGCTACAGTGTCGAACAATAGATCATGTCAAGGTCTAGTGGGACAAGTATAGTCTGCACTCGATGACCTGGGAGGACGCATATGATATGCACCATCAGTTTCCATTTTTGTTTGATAGATAGACATATGATACTGCGATACACTTTGTTTCGACACCTATATACTATGAATCTTCAGGACGAAGTTTAAACAAAAAGGGGGTGTATGTAACATCCCAGTCTTGCGCACACTGAGCGAACTTATTCTTTGAGGAAAATTGCTTGCAAGTGATCCATATTATTAAGCTATTGGCTGTTTGATTATGATTATGAGATATTATGGATATGATGATATGTTATTTTGTTGTCTTTACATAGACAAGTGTTATTGACTGGGTTCTCCTGAGTGTGCAGGACTTTTGATGCAGGAGCATCGTAAGGAGTCAAGCGAGCGTGAAGGCGAAGGACAATTGGAAAGCACAACACACATTTTTCACGTTTTGAAATATTTCGAAAGTTTAAGGGAGTGGATATTAATGTAATAGCTAGAAAGATGGTGTACTTGCATTTATATCTTGGAGGTTGTAAATAGATCTTGAGCGATTGCTCTCATGTATAAAACATTAAGGCATTTATGCATAGTTAATGAAAGTAGGTAGGTTTGAATTAATAGATTAGACAGTTTAGAGAGTAGGAGGGAAAATAGATATAGACACCCTCACCATTGTATCATTGTAAGGAATTGTATAATTAGCATAGCACATAAGAAGAGAGCTGCAGAGAGAGGGAGTTGTAGAAAAACCCATGTACAGGAGCTAAGAATTAATATATGGAGCTTTGAATCAGATTCATGATGTTATGATGTTTTCTGTGTATACATGTTGAATGGTATGCTGATAGTTGTGTTATTCTCTTTGTCACGCATTTGCTTTAATACTGTGCGTATGTATGATTTCATGTTGGATGTTTGAAGTCTGAGAGAGAAAGAGAATGAGTTTCAATTGTTTCTCTTCCTGAGTGAGAGTTTCTGCAAGGAGTGCATTGACGAAGGTTCAGATTTTATCTCTGAAAGCTCAAGAGGGATACCGTTGTTCTCATTCCAACATAAGTGCAAGTGAAGCACATAAGCCATACAAAGTGTGCACAGGCTAGTTGAAAGCTCAGAACTTATCAACCCGAGAGAGAGTTGAAATACTGTTGTTGCAGGAGGTGCACAGAGTCAAGAATCAAATAATTTGAAGTATTTGAAAGGTTTCCACAAGGAGTGCGTGCAAGAGTTCTTTGGAGATTTGAGTTTGTAAGAGAAAGCTCAGGAGGGTTAACACCTTTGAACATTTCAAAGGAGGACGAAGGTCGAACTACTTCAAAGGGAGACGAGGGTCGAAGTCATCCAGCATAAGTAAAGTTCATAAGGAAGAACCTTGGTTTATTTCGCAGAAGTTGTCCAGGAGCAACGAGCGGTCGAAATTCTCTATGGAGGATTCACGAAGTCACGAGGACCGTGGGATTCCAGTGAAGCTGCAAGAAGGATAAGTGTTGGATGAATCCATCCTTCGGAAGGTAAGGATCAACGTGGACCGTTGATCATGCTTTTCACAAGCCTTCAGATCATTTCATCATTTCAGGGACCCTGACAACAAGGACCAGAGCACAGTGGAAACGAAAGTCCCAAAATCGCGAGTTGCGATAGGAATTGGCGTAGAGTTCAGGATTTTGGCATTTCGGGTGTCGGGAAACGAAGGAGGCAACGCTTTGGGAGCGATATTCTTGAAAATCCGGGAAGAGTGACAGGTGGAAAGGATCTGTGTCAGAGACAGAGGACAGTGGAGAAGACAGTGGTGCACTTGTCGCCAGGTGGAGTCAAGCTTTGTTGACTATTTCGAGATTTCGTAGGTTGGAGAGCCGGAAGTCTCGCATCAGGATTCGCGAAGTCGCGAAGTCTAAATTTCTGAATTGGTGGAAGGTTTTGTGAGAAGCCATCCTTTGCTAAATACATTTCAGAGAATCGGTATTTAGGGTTTTGGCAAGTTCAGGAGTCGAAAACTTGATAACGGAAAGCGCGATATTGCGAAACCCGAAAGCCCGAATTAGGAAGGGCATGACTTTGTTGTGGACAAGGAGATTTGGGTTGGCGCCTGGTATTTCTTCACACAGGCTCAATCCATAAGGACCTGTAGATATACCGTCAAGTGTGTCTATGGGATTCCCTGTAGAGGAACCGAAGAGTCAATCAGACTCAAGAGGCATATTTAGAATGATCATGTGCGGACCTCGACCTGAGGGTTTGGGGGGTCTGTGTCAGTTGTGGTATCAGAGCACAAAAAAAGTTATTTGCTTTTTGTAGCAGAGAAAATAAAGGAGAAATTTCTCATCCATGCCACTGAGAAGAAGAGACAGACCAATGCCTGATCCAGCAGTGGAAAGGGAAATGAGTGAACTACGTGCCAGTCTTGATGCCATGGAGACAACACAAAGGCGCACAATTGACACTGGGGATATCAGTGAGGCTGATAGTGAAAATGAAGCTGGACATGAAGAAGAATTCATAGTCGAAGATGCTGTGGATGAACGCCTATTCAAGGCTATTGCAAGGATAGGTTCTAGAGAAAAAATGGACATTCCAGTATATGAAGGAAACCTAGATGTTGAAGAGCTTCTAGATTGGATTAGAGCTCTGGACAAATATTTCAACTATGAAGATGTCGAGGAAGATAAGAAGGTCAAAAATGTTGTCACTAGACTTAAAGGGCATGCGAAATTATGGTGGGATGAATTGCAGGCTGACAGACGCTGCAAAGGCAAGTAGAAAATCAAGAGCTAGGATAGAATGGTTGCAAAGATGAAAATCAAATTCATAGCCAAGGATTATCAAATTACTCTGTTTCGGAGGATGCAAAATTTGAGACAGAAGATGATGTTAGTGAAAGAGTACACTGAGGAGTTCTACAAGATAAACATCAAAGCAGGTCATCGAGAAAGTGATGATGAAAAGGTTGCCAGATACATGAATGGTCTAAGATATGACATCCAAGATGAGATGAGCATGATGATCATTTGAAATGTAGAAGATGCTTATCAGATGGCTCTGAAAGCTTAAGAGAAGCTAATATGAAAGCAAGGTCAAAGAGGAAGAGGCAGAAGTCAAGCCAGAGGAAAAACAATTGTCCGAGACAGAACTCAGAGACCTCAAGAAGAGGGGAAGAAACCTCAAACTCAGCATGAGAAAGTAGGAAGCTCACAGAGAGGGCAGTATGATGATAGAAATACTTTTCCTCGAGCTAGAGGAAGAGGAAGAGGTAGAGGCAGACATAAATCTTATGAGTTTCCAGACAGAAAGAAAGATGGTGGTGAAACTCACATTGCTAAAGCTCAAAGATGAAATGTTGAGGTAGAAGATGCTGAGGGCAGAAGATCCTTGATGATGAGGAAAGTTCTCTTAACGCTGGAGAAAGGGGCAGAGAACCCAGCCCAAAGGAACAGAGTATTTCAGACTACTTGCAATACCAAGGATAGGGTATGCAAAGTTATCATGGACAATGGTAGAATAGATAATCTAGTTTATACAGAGATGGTAGAAAAGCTAGAGCTGGAGACTATCGTACATCCAATCCCATATAGAGTTTCATGGCTACAAAAAGGACATCAGGTAAATGTCACTAAACAATGTTTAGTTGAATTTAAAATAGGAGGATATAAGGATGAAATATTGTGTGATGTCATTCCCATGGATGTTTGTCATCTATTGCTGGGTAGACCGTGGCAATATGACAGGAATGTAGTTCATGATGGGAGAAAGAACACATACACCCTAGAGAAGAATGGGAGAACACACATGTTTTTGCCGATTAAGGACAAAGAAGTGAAACCAGAGGTGAGCAACACTGTACTTCTCATGAGTGGGAAGGAAATTCTTAAGGAGGTTAAGAAGAAGGAAGACACACAATTTATTGTGGTCAGGAAGCCTAGAATTGTTTTAACCAGTACAAGGATAGATGATTTACCAGAGGAAATCCAGGAGTTGCTGGAAGAGTTTGTTGATATAGTAGTGGATGAACTACCTTGTTCGTTACCACCGATCAGAAGCATAAGTCATCACATTGAGATTATACTTGGAGCTAGTTTACCAAACAAAGCAGCGTACAGGTTAACGCCGCAGGAGAATGAAGAAGTCAAGAGACAAGTCCAGGATTTAATGGACAAAGGATTGGTTAGAGAAAGCTTGAGTTCATGTGTTGATCCAATAGTGCTTAGCGTAAAGAAATATGGAGGCTGGATAATGTGTACAGACTCAAGGGTGATCAATAAGATCACCATCAGATACAAATTTCCATTACCAAGGATGGATGATTCGATGGATTTCTTCAGTGGAGCAAGATTCTTTTCAAAGATTGATTTGAAAAGTGGATATCATCAGATTCGTATGAGAGAAGGGGATAAATGGAAGACAACATTCAAGATGAATGAAGGGTTGTATGAATGGCTTGTTATGCCATTTGGCTTAACAAATGCGAATAGTACTTTCATGAGATTGATGAATGAAGTCCTGAAGGAGTTCATATGGAAATTCGTCATTGTATATCTTGATGATATATTAATTTTCAGCAAGATAGAAACAGAGCACTTAAAGCATTTAGCTATAGTGATGAGGAGATTACAACAAGAGAAGTTTCTGATAAATATGAAGAAATCATCATTTATGAAGACATAACTCATTTACTTGGGTTTTTTTATCTCTGCAAATGAGCTGAAGATGGACCCGAAAAAGGTAGAAGCGATTAAGAATTGGCCATCATCGAAAAATGTGTTTGAAGTTCAAAGCTTCCATGGTTTAGCTAGTTTCTACAGGAAATTCATCCGAAATTTCAGTGGGATTAGTGCACCAATAATGGATGCGGTGAAGAAAAGACACAAATATTTTCATTGGACAGAGTAAGCAGAGAAAAGTTTCAATCTGTTGAAGAAGAAGATCATGGAGCAACCAATTCTGGTGTTGCCAGATTTCAGCAAGACATTCCAGGTCAAGTGTGATGCAAGTGGATTCGCAATTGGAGCAGTCTTGAGCCAAAACGATAGGCTGGTTGCATACTTCAGCGAGAAATTGAATGAAGCAAAGATTAAATACTCAACATATGACAAAGAATTTTATGCAGTCATACAAGCGCTGAAGAAATGGAGGCACTATTTGGTTCCTAAAGAGTTTGTTTTGTATAGTGATAATCATGCTTTTCAATTCGTGACTCAGCAGGACAAGTTGAACCAAAAACATGTTAAATGGGTTGAATTTATGCAGAATTTTACTTTTGTAACTAAGCATATTTTTGGAACTGCTAACAAAGTTGTTGATGCTTTGAGTAGGAAATGTTTGCTTATGCAGGAATTCAAAGTCAAAACTTTGGGTTTTGATAACATTAAAGAAATGTACAGGGATGACCCAGATTTTAAGGAAGCATATGAGGCATATAAGAATCCAATTCTCAAGGATAGAACCCAGTGGATTGAATACATGATCCAAGACTGATTGTTATTCAAGGGAAATCAACTATGTATTCCAAAATGATCCATGAGGGAGAATCTGCTGAAATAAAAACACAGTGGAGGATTGGTCGGACACTTCGGTCATGATAAGACATTCTCAAAATTGAATGGCTCATATTTTTGGCCAGGAATGAGGACAAATGTTAAGAAATTTGTGGACAGATGCAGAATATGTCAGCACACAAAAGGGAAAAGGCAGAACATAGGATTATACCAACCATTACCCATACCAGAAAGGCCGTGGGATGCAGTGAGCATGGATTTTGTATTGGGACTGCCAAGAACAAAAAGAGAATGTGATTCAATCTTTGTGGTAGTAGACAAATTTTCTAATATGGCACATTTAATACTATGCTAGAAAACCAATGACGCAACCCATATTGCGAACCTGTTTTTCAAAGAAGTCGTCAGACTTCATGGCTTGCCAAGGAGTATTGTTTCGGATCGAGATACCAAGTTCATGGGACATTTCTAGAGGAATTTATGGAAGAATATGGGGACAAGTTTGTCTTTTATCTTAGCTTATCATCCTCAGACAGATGGGCAAACAAAAGTTGTGAACAAAAGCTTGAGAGATTTGCTGAGGAGCCTAGTGACTGAACACCACAGTCAGTGGGATCATATTCTGCCATAGGAAGAATTTGCTTATAATGATTCGATCAATAGAAGCACAGGGCAGAGTCCATTCCAAATTGTATATGGAATGCAGCCAAGGGGAGTTTTTGAATTGAAAGATTCGGAACAAGATGAGTTTAGAAATGCTAGTGCAGAGGATTTTGCAGAAGCGATGAATAAGCTTCACAATTGAGTCAAGGAGCGATTGCAGAATTCGAACCAAGAATACAAGCCCAAAGCAGATCAACACAGGCGAAAACTTTATTTTGAAGTTGGTGATCTGGTTCTTGCACATCTGAGGAAGGAGAGGTTCCCAAGGGGAACATATAAAAAACTGAAGATGAAAAAGATTGGACCATGCAAAGTCATGAAGAAATTTGGGACAAACGCATATGAGATTGAATTACCCGATGGGATTGGAATTTCACCGATATTCAATGTTGCGGATTTGTACCCTTATAGAACTGAAGAAACAGGAACAGAGGATGAAAAGATAGAGGTTCATTGGACCAAACAAATGCCTCTAGTTGAAAAGCCACAGATGGAAAGAATAATTGACAAGAAAGTAATCAAGAAGACCAGGAGGAAAGAGTATTTTGAATACTTGGTCAAATGGAAGGGACATCTAGTTGAAGATGCCAGTTGGGAAGATGAAGCAAAAATTTAGAAGCATGGACAGACCATGAAAGAGCTCATGAACAAGAGTTCATGAAAATTTTCAAGCGAGGGAGTATGATGCAGGAGCATCATAAGCAGTCAAGCGAGCGTGAAGGTGAAGGACAGCTGGAAAGCGCAACACACATTTTTCATGTTTTGAAATATTTCAAAAGTTTAAGGGAGCATATATTAATGTAATAGCTAGAAAGATGGCATACTTGCATTTATATCTTGGAGGTTGTAAACATATCTTGAGCGATTTCTCTCATCTGTAAAACATTAAGGCATTTATGCATAGTTAATGAAAGTAGGCAGGTTTGAATTAATAGATTAGACAATTTAGAGAGTAGGAGGGAAAATGGATACAGACACCCTCACCATTGTATCATTGTAAGGAATTGTATCATTAGCATAGCACATAAGCAGAGAGTTGCAGAGAGAGGGAGCTGTAGAAAAACCCATTTACAGGAGCTTTGAATTAATATATGGAGCTTTGAATCAGATTCACGGTGTTATGATGTTTTCTGTGTATACATGCTGAATGGTATGCTGATAGTTGTGTTATTCTCTCTGTTATGTATTTTCTTTAATACTGTGCGTATGTATGATTTCATGTTGGATGTTTGAAGTCTGAGAGAGAAAGAGAATGAGTTTCAATTGTTTCTCTTCCTGAGTGAGAGTTCCTGCAAGGAGTGCCTTGACAAAGGTTTAGAGTTTATCTCTGAAAGCTCAGGAGGGATACCGTTGTTATCATTCCAACAGAAGTGCAAGTGAATCACATAAGCTGTACAAAGTGTGCGCAGGATGGTTGAAAGCTCAGAACTTATCAACCCAGGAGAGAGTTGAAAGATTGTTTTTGCAGGAGGTGCACAGAGTCAAGAATCAAATACTTCAAAGTATTTGAAAGGTTGCCGCAAGGAGTGTGTGCAGGAGTCCTTTGGAGATTTGAGTTTGTAAGAGAAAGCTCAGGAGGGTTAACACCTTTGAACATTTCAAAGGAGGACGAAGGTCGAACTACTTCAAAGGGAGAGGAGGGTCGAAGTCATCCAGTAGAATTAAAGTTCATAAGGAAGAACCTTGGTTTATTTCGCAGAAGTTGTCCAGGAGCAACGAGCGGTCAAAATTCTCTGTGGAGGATTCGCGAAGTCGCGAGGACCGTGGGATTCCAGTGAAGCTGCAAGAAGGATAAGTGTTGGATGAATCCATCCTTCAGGAGGTAAGGATCAACATGGACCGTTGATCATGCTTTGCACAAACCATCAGATCATTTCGTCATTTTGGGGACCATGACGACAAGGACCAGAGAGCAGTGGAAACGAAAGTCCATAAATCGCAAGTTGCGATAGGAATTGGCATAGAGTTCAGTATTTTGGCACTTCAGGTGTCAAGAAATGGAGGAGGCAACGCTTTGGGAGCGAGAGTCCCGAAAAGCCAGGAAGAGTGGCAAGTGGCAAGGATTCGTGTCAAAGACAGAGGACAGCGGAGAAGACAGGTGGCACACTTGTCGCCAAGTGGAGTCAAGCTTCATTGACTGTTTCAAGATTTCGTAGGTTGGAGAGCCGAAAGTCTTGCATCAGGATTCGCGAAGTCACGAAGTCCAAAATTCCGAATTGACGGAAGGTTCTGTGAGAATCCATCCTTTGCCGAATACATTTTAGAGAATCAGTATTTCGTGTTTCGGCAGGTTCAAGAGTCGGAAACTCAATAACGGAAAGTGCGATATTGCGAAACTCGAAAGCCAGAATTAGGAAGGGCATGACTTTGTTGTGGACAAGGAGATTTGGGTTGGCGCCTGGTATTTGTTCACGCAGGCTCAATTCATAAGGACCTATGGATATACTGCCAAGTGTGTCTGTGGGATTCCCTATAGAGTAATCGAAGAGTCAAGCGGACTCAAGAGGTGGATTTAGAACGATCCTGTGCGGACCTTGACTCGAGGGTTTTAGGGGGGGTCTGTGTCAACTTTGGACATTGAGGATGCAGAGGCATCAATGAAACCCCTTGGACTCCGGATCGAGTCAGGGAGTGGACTATTGGGGTTTGAATGTTGTTGATGTGACATATGTACATATGATTAAATGTTATGATGATTGATTATTATTGCTGACATGATTCGTTGATGGATGCAGGCTGACAATAAATTGTCGACCATAATCACATGTGGAGTAGAGGGGTCATGCATGACAACTTGAAACTTTGAGGGAGAGGTGTGGAAACAACACTTCCATGACCTACTAGCACTCTCACCATGGCTAGAACTATAGGTTAACGATTACCTAGTTCGAGAATACCCATGATGCCATGAGGAATCTTTCCTTTAGAACTTTTTAATTATGAACTCAACTAGGAATTAAGTAAGGCATAAGTCATTTAAGAAGTGTAATGGAATTTTGGGACACTGAGGAGTGTTTTTAGGAATGCTTTAGGTGGGTGAGGGAAATAGGAATAATTAATTAATTAATAAAATTGATTTTCTGGTGCAACTAGGGGATGGGTGACATGTGTACGGGGGAGGTTTTTCCTAATTAAAATGAATGAAAAAGGAATTTAATGAGAATTTGGGAAATTAATTACTTAAAAATTCTATAAAAAGGATGGAGGAGGAGGAGTATGGATCTCATCTTTTTGCGTAAGGTTACACTGCTGAAAGTTTACCTTGAATGAACTTTCTCTTGTGGGAGTTGGGATACCCATCTTGGGTAATGAGTGGTAGCTCAACCTTGTGAGGCGAGCTGGGTGCTAGCATTCTCTTGTATTGTGTGCATGGACCCTTTGCGGCTCGGGGGGCTCGGGGGGAAGAAGAGTATCCCTAGCATTGGATGGGAGGTACTGGTGAGGTCACATCCATTGGTAAGCGGGAACTGGATGGAGCGCATGCGAGACAATGACTCAGAGCTTTCGCATTTGACTACGGTATGCATGTTTATATTTTTGAATGGTCGTTTAATGTTGTTCCTACGCCTTTAGTAATGTAATTCTATTGTGTTAATATTATGTTTTATTCAACATTTTATGATCAAGAACTTAAAGTCATCCCAACCTTATGCTCGTTGTATTTTGAATTGATTTCCTTTGGTGAACCCAAATTTTGATTGCAATGACTTCTCTGTGTTTGTTTTTATTGATTAATACAAAGAACGATTGTCGTGTTTTTATCTTTTTTCTCTTATCCCTTAATTGATTAGTCCATTCCCGAGCAGTCATCCAGGAGATGAATCGACAGTTGTCACTCTGGTGTTTAAAGACCTATAGATTCAAATGCCCTACTTTCCTATGCATGGATAACAAGTGAGGGATAAATTTCACCCAGTTATCGAACCCTTACTTATCTCTACGTTTTTATCTTATGATTAACTCCTGATCCTTGTGGCTTCTATTGAATGAGTATCTATGTGTCTTGATTGATTAAAACTCTGATTTTCTCTGCGTTTTTAATTTCTTAAACTTTGGTAAATATCTATGTTTTGGATTGATAAATCTCTGCGTTTGTGAATGATAACCTCTCAGTTTTGAAGGCCCAATCTTTGCATTTTTTTATTGATAAAACTTTACATGTTTGAATGATAAACCCCAACGTCATGGAATGGTAAATCTCAGTGTCTTTTTAATGATAATTCCCAACATTTTAAATGGAAAATATCTGCGTTTTTTTGATGATGTACAACGTTGAGGAATGTTTAAACTTTGCGTTGAGTGATTAATCTTGAAGGATTAATCTCTGAAAAAATCAGTTTTACCCAATTTCATTTTACCCAGAATCGTTTTTAAGGATTATTGCATGTGTTTGAATCCCCTTCTTGAACTCAAATTGTTTTTACCCAACGAGTTTGATTGACATCGATTTATTTCTAGACGATTTTTCTTCTTGGCTTTGGAATGACATCGATTTTGAATATCATCATTTACACAGTGTTATCATAGTTACACAATGATTTCACAACCCCTTTGGTAATTTTACCCAGCATACCCACCGCGATTTTCGTGGCACTTGACACAACACTTCACACCAGAATTTCATGGCACATTGCACAGATTTTGCACCAAGATTTCTGGTGATTTTACCGCTGCGATTTCACATATATTTATGACAACATTATCATTTATTTGGCTCCGTGATTCCATGTATTTAAATGATAGCAACATCAATTATTATTTTCTCTACGATTTCATCTATATTTATGCCAACATTATCATATATTTATCTCTGCATTCAACATTATCCCTGCAATTAAACAATTTCAGAAGTAAACTCTGTGATTTCCAGTTTTAGACAACAATATATTTTACTTATGCATTTTTATTTTCAAATAAAATAACATTTATAATAGACAATGAATGGAAATATAGAATAGCAAATGAAATAGAATTATTATCGATTGACAGTGAATCTACACCTTATCTTCGAATTTATGAATGACAACATAGTATTCATTGCTATTATGGCTCCATTTTCATCTAATATTTTATAGACAATAATTATTCCATAGACAACGAATTCTTACAATGAATTTATACAGTAAATATTCAATAGACAATGAGTTAATACAATAAATATTCATGACAGCGATACATAATCTAATTCCTTGCTAATTTCCTTTTCTAATTGTTAATTTTTTTGTTAGACAACAATCTCATTAGCAAGGGTGATTTTAAGGATGAAAATTTATATTAAAATGTAGAAACATGGGGTAATATTACTAGTCCTTCA
>ML825554.1:0-19743 GCA_009831015.1 Picea engelmannii | reverse complement strand
ACCCCTGTACACACACACACACACACACACACACACACACACACACACACACACACACACATATATATTTGTATGCATAATTGTGTGTGTATATATATAGGGGTATGTGTGTACAAATTAATGTATAATCTACTCTAGATAAGAGAATTTTAATGCCTGACACTAGAAAATTTTATGAATAAAGATTTCATTATTAAATGTATGAAATAGATCAGTGTATACTTCTGCCCTTCCCTGTAAGTCGAATCACGACTATCTAACTCGAATATCTTGACAAGACTGTGGTATAGAGACTAGTAAAATAAATCACAACCGTCGAATAATAGGAAGGAAATTAAATCACTTTTGTAGTCAAAATATAAAGATCTGTACATCTAAAGATTCAAATTAAACAATCTTAAATACAGAACACCGGAGTGATAACCAACATCACCAGGATTCCTCTAAATTCTTCAGGAACTTCTCTTACTAGAAACTAGAATACCTTTCTGAACAGAGCCTGATTTAATCCAGCGCAGCATCCACGTAAACCTATAAAAGAACAAGGTGTTTTAATTTTTTAGTAATAGACAAAGATCAAACCAAACTCAAAGTTTGATAATTCATGTAAGACAACGAAATTACCCAATTGACAGAACCTTTACTTATCTTGGAATTGGCATAGGTGCATTCCAAATCCCAGTCGTGACCCGTCAAGGAACTGAAAGGGGAAGAGTGAGCTCGATCAACTAATGGGTACCCTCGCATCAAAACAAGGCCCCATAATTAGTCACAATATCCAGTCCAAAAGAAGGGTTTTACAAGAATTAAGATTTTCGTAATGTACAGTAGTCCCAACACCAATTCGATAAAACATTAAACAATGGACGAGTATAATTTAGTTATACAGAAGAATAAATGAGACACAAAAAATACTATACATGGCCTTTGTACAGAAATAAAGTCAATACACAATCACTATGAGAACACCTAATCTTAAACACAGGAATCGATGTTTAAAGAAAAATTAATTTAACATAGAATAATATAGATACCCCTCTCCATAATGAAAGACCATTTCCGGTCAATACAAAGCCCACAATTGTTTACCATTTGCATGATATAAGACTCCCGAACCCGAGAGGTATCGCTAATTCGAAAGCTATAGAAGAAAATTATGAAAATTTTATTCGGCCTTCTCCCTTGAAGTTACAGATTATTGGTGAGGATCAACAGAGCTAGGTTGGGAAACATTATTTAAACACCACACGGAGAATAACCAATCCCGACAGGTCATCAGAGCCTAGGAAGGAAAACTTATTTAACTTGGACAAGAATACATCACATTACAGTATGGTTCGTACTCTAACAAATTAACTTCTGGAATGGAACCTAGAGAGTTCCACAAAGACTCAGTACCACTTGATGATACAAAATAGTGAAGCCGAGTGAGGAACGACAAGGCCTAAAGGAATCTACCTACGAAAACCTCAGAAGAACTAAGAAAGAAAAAGAATGAGGTATTGAGTCTTTACGAGAACTTTGGAATGGATAAGAATACGGTAGTGAAGCTACCTATCAGTAGTAAGGAATTTCAAAATGCTATCCTTGAGAGTTGGTAATGAGGGAGTGACTACTCACAATCAATATAAGCATTACGATGTGTAGGCTTACCTCTCAATGATAAAAATAAAGAAAAATAAGTCTGGCACTAATCTACGACCAAAGATGCAGTGATAGTGTGAAACTTACCAGGCTGTTGGGTAATGATGTTGCCTCCATCAAAGAAAGTCCTCACATTTGTCTTTCCTTCGCCAAGAAAGCAGAGTCGTAGAGATAGGTTTTCAGAGAACCCCTCACAAAATAAGTAAAACCCCTATAGCCTAAAGAACCCGCTCCTCGTAGAGTGAATGTTGCTGGTAAAAAAGGCCATGTAATGAAGAAGACTTGGCATGCCCACAGTGGACGACGGGTCAGGTGATGGCCTCGACATCTACATACACCCTTCCCCATTAATGGCCTGGAGAGGATTTAACTCACGTCTAACTGACCCCTCCTCTTCACATTTAATGGGTTACAAACGCCTTTAACCCTAAACCATTATGAACTCAATTAATACGATGTTTAGTGGAAGTTTTCATGTAGGACACGTGGAGCCGAACGAGTTGCTAGTGCAAGCTTTTGGGTATAGAAAATCGTTACACACAATTTTACCCGGGGAGCCTTCCCTAATCCACCATTCCTATCTGAATGCTTTTAGGAAAAGAGGTCTGATAATTATTGTGATAAAACACTTCACAGAGGCATAATAATCCAACCCCTTACCCTCGTCCTTATTGTATAAGATTTTTTGATCAAGTATTTGGGGGTCAAATGTACGCATAAGGCTTAGGGCCATGAGTCCCAAAATCATTGTAGTTCTAATCCTGTTATATGGATTTATATATTTATATATATATGAAGGTGATTATGACTGTAGGACTATAGGTGATTATTGAAATGCGGAGTATGTATATTTTGTATTTTTAAGTTGGGTAGTAATGTTAGTCGACATCAACCAGGAATCTAGCAATTTTTTTTAGAGTTAAACAGGAAATATAAAGGGATACTGTCTTTCAATTACGAACCCATTTAAGAATGAATGCATGATTTTTTTTTTTTTTTATTTGATAGATTTTGAGGTACATTACATATGGTATTAGAGAAAAGGTTACAACACTTAGACCATGAACGGGGCCACCTATTTTCTTATCACATAATTTTGTTTACATAAAACTAATAAAACCTTTATTGTTACAGACATAAAACCTTTATGTTTTGTGTTGATCATGGCAGCACATGATGATGCAAAAATCAGACTTGATGGGAATCTAGAACAAGGGCATCCTGAAAATGAGAGACATAATAGTGATGAAATCTCAACTACTGAAGTTCTGGAAACAATGAGGAATCTCATTGTCAAACTACAAGTTTTCAAAGGCAATAATGAAAAACTAAAGAAAGAACAACAGGAGCAGTAGGAAATAAATGAAGTCCTGTTGCACAATATTGTCACAAAGAAAATCCCAAAGATGATAATAATGATGAAGAAGTTAGCAAGAGGGCTTCCAAGAACTCTGGACCTGAGACAAAAAAATGAGACAGTTCATCTGAAGGTACACCCTCAGCTGAGGACAAAACCAAAACAGCCAGAAAGAGAAAACAAGTAGACCACCTTGAAGGGGAATTTAAGAAAATTAAACCATCTACTTTTGATGGTGAATCCAGAACATGGGAGGAAGCAGAAGCATGGTTATTAGACATCAAAAAATACTTCCAGATATATAACTATTCTAGCAATATGAAAGTCAGAATGGCCATCTACAATTTGAAAGGAAAAGCTAGCATTTGGTGGCAAGATCTGAAATTGGCCAAGGGCCTAAAAGAGAAATAGATGGAATGGTCTGACTTTAAGAAATATTTCAAGAAACAATATCTATCTGAAAGCTACTATGAAAGGAAAACCAAAGATTTTTATGAACTATGAATCGGCCAAATGATGATGGAGGATCTTATAAACAAATTCCTAGAATTACTAAGGTTCGTACCTTATATCCGGGAGGACAAGGTAAACATCCATTGATTTCTAAGTTGTTTACCACAGTCCTACATGGACATAATTGAGTTTGATAACCCCAAATCCTTGAATGAAGTAATCAGGAAAGAACGGATGTGTTATGACCAGTATAAATAGCGGGCAGAGTTTCCAAAATCTTGGAAGGATAAGAAACAAGACTGAATGAACCAACAGAAGAAGGGATATCAGCCAGCTCCTTATCGGAATGCAACAAAAAGATTTCTGAGAAAATATTTTTACTCCAACCATCCAAATACGCAAGGCAGTGGAAAACTGATAAATCTGGGGATGAATTTTTTTTGGGACAACCCCTATGAACCATTAAAGTGCTGGGAATGTGGAGAACCTCATCTTAGGAGGAACTTTCCATGTTTAAGCACAATAAACAGAACTTCCATTCATAATTTGCAGGAAGATGCGACGGTGGGTGATGTAGGTAGAAGACTGCATCGGATCAATGCAACCATTGACGGCTGGCAAGCTGACCACCAGTCCTTTGTGGTGGAAATCGAAGGTAAAATCAATAACACCCAAATTTCTGTTTTGATTGATCTTGGAGCTACGTTAAGTTATATCACTCATGGATTAGTAGAGTCAAATAAACTTAAGAGGATGAAACATGAAAAATCATGGCTGGTACAATTAGCAACAAGAACAAAAAGGAAAGTGGTTGACTTTATTTTTGACTTTGAATTTAGTTTAGATGGTCAAAAAATAAAAACAAATCTGAATATTTTGCCACTAGGATCTTACGATATGATTATCAGAATGGATTGGTTGGAAAAACACAAAGCAGTTCTAGATTGTTATATAAAGACACTTAATTATAAAGATGATTATGACACTACTAGAACAACCCAAGGTATACCAAAACCTGTCTCAGTTAGAAAAGTTACAGCAATGAAATTCAAGAAATGCATGAGAATGGGTTGTCAAATTTATGCCATTCAAATAACGAATCTGTTAGAAAAAGAAGATAAGCCCAACCTGGAAGAATTTGTTGTCCTACATGAATTCAGAGACATATTTGTTGATGAGATACTAGAATTACCTCCTAGAAGGGAAATAGACTTCTCCATAGACCTACTACCTGGTTCAACCCCTATCTCGAAAGCACCTTACCAAATGAGTTTACCATAATTGACTGAATTAAAAATACAATTACAGGAATTGTTGGACAAAGAGTATATCAGACCAAGTGTTTCACCACGGGGAGCACCATTCCTCTTTGTGAAAAAGAAAGACGTTACTCTAAGGCTATGTATCGATTATAGACAATTGAATAAAATGACCATTAAGAACAAGCATCCTTTACCTAGGATAAATGACTTGTTTGATCAAGTAGGTGGGGCCAAGATATTTTTAAAATTGGATTTACGATCTGGTTATCATCAAGTTAGGATAAAGGATGATGACATAAGTAAAACAACTTTTTGGACAAGATATGGGCACTATGAATTCGTAGTCATACCTTTCGGACTCACTAACGCACCAGCCACGTTTATGTGCCTGATGAACAATATTTTCAGTTAGTACTTAGACAAGTTCGTACTAGTATTTATCGACGATATTCTGGTCTATTCTAAAATGGAGGAAGAACATGAAGAACACTTGAGAATAGTTCTGCAAACATTGAGGAAACACAAACTGTACGCCAAATTTGATAAGTGTGACTTTTATCAAAAGAAAATGCAATATCTAGGACATGTAATTTTAGCAGAAGGCATTATCGTAGACCCTGAGAAAATAAAAGCCATCATGGAATGGTTGGTACCTAAGGATGTAGGGGATATCTGTTCATTCATGGGAATCACCGGATATTATCATAGATTTATAGAGGGGTTTTCCAAAATAGCCTATCCTATCACATCATTACAAAAGAAAGGGAACAGGTTTAATTGGTCACATAATTGTTAAGATAGTTTTAACAAGATAAAGGAATTGTTTACAACTGCACCCATCTTGAAGGTAGTAGACCCAGATAAAGACTTTACCATCTGTGTCGATGCGAGTAAAGAAGGACTAGGTGGTTTCCTAACTCAGGAAGGACACATGATTTGTTATGATTCCTAGAAATTAAAAGAACATGAGAGAAACTACGTCACTCATGACTTAGAATTGGCAGTAATAATACACGCCTTAAAAATGTGGCGACACTACATAATGGGTAGAAAATTTCTATTACTGACAAATAATAGCGGAGTGAAATATTTGTTTAGTCAGCCAGATCTTAATGCAAGGCAAGCAAGATGGCTAGCCTTCTTGAGCGAATTCGACTTTGAGGTAAGACATATAAAGGGTAAGGAAAATAAGGTAGCAGATGCCCTAAGCAGAAGAGTCCATGGATTATTTGAAATAAATGTCAGTAGAGAAGAAAGTGACCTGGAACAGAGAATAAGGACAACAAGTATTAACGATGAAAATTACACTAAGATAATGGCAGAATTACAAAATAGTACTGCAAACTCAGATAAACTAGATCTAAGTATCGACAAGAAAGGACTATTACGATTTAAAAAGAGACTTTACATACATGATGCAACAGAGTTAAAGTTAATAGTCTTGGACGAAGTGCATAAGAAACCATATTCTGGCCATCCAGGATACCAGAAAACCAAGGATGATTTTAAGGATGGAAATTTATTTTAAAATGTATAAACCTTGGTGAATCTTACTAATCCTTCATATGCCAACTATAAATGATTGGTGATATGTTTGTAAAAATTTTCAAATTTCTAAGGATTTTATATAGTTTTTATAAAATTTTAGCGATTTTTGAGGTAAAATAATTTTATCCTATAAAATTTGGGTGAATCATTTTAAAAAAAGCGAATCTCATTTTTAGAAAAACCATGGAAAATTAGCCCATGAGCGAAATTTATCCCCTAAAATCATCCTTGCAGAAGACGATAACAACACTTAGAAAACTATTTTACTGGCCTAATATGAAGGGCGAAACAACAAAATACTTGGCTAGGTGCCAATATTGTCAGCAGGTTAAGGCCGAACACCAACATCCAGCCAGCCTATTACAACCATTACCAGTGCCAGAATGGAAATGGGAGACCATATCGCTGGACTTTATAATAGGTTTGCCTAAAACTCAGAAACATATTGATTCTATTATGGTTGTAATCGATAAACTCAGTAAGTCTGCACACTTTATTCCTGTAAATTCTACCTTTAAAGCTATAAACATTGATGAAATATTTATGAAACAAATTTTTAGACTGCATGGTATTCCTAAAATGGTGATTTCAGATAGAGATGTAAAATTCACATCCGCTTTTTGGAAGGAATTGTTTGCAGGGCTAAATACTGATTTGAATTTCAGTATGATTTATCACCCACAAATGGATGGACAGACTGAATGGACAAACCAAATCTTAGAGGATATGCTCCACATGTACGTAAGAACAAAACCAAACAAGTGGGAAGACTATCTACACTTGGTAGAATTTTCTTATAACAATGGGTACCAAAATTCGGCTAAGTTAAGCCCTTTTGAGGTACTGTACGACAGAAAGTGTATGAATCTGATTAGCTGAGATAACGTGATTGACAGACTCATGGTTGGACCAGAGATGCTCCAAGAAATGGAGAATATGGTAAGGAAGGTACACCAAAACTTAAAAGAAGCACAGGACAGACAGAAGAGCTATGCAGATCAGAAAATAAGACACTTGAAATTTCAAGTAGTAGACCATGTTTACTTGAAGGTCAAAGCCCGAAAAAGTTTGTTGAAGTTAGGAAACTGTTCCAATATGGCACCCATGTTTTGTGGGCCCTTCGAGATATTAGCTTGAATTGGACCCGTAGCATACCAACTTGCACTTCTAGCTAATCTAAGAATTCATAATGTATTTCATGTTTCTTTGTTGAAAATTTATGTTCATGACCCTACTCATATGATTGATTGGAACTTGGTGCAGGTGGAACCCAAAGGTGAGTTCCAGGTGGAACCCCTGCGTATTATGGACCGGAGAGAAATAACACTTCGAAATATAGTCGTCACTCAAGTAAAGGTGCAATGGAAGCACTTTAGTCCTGAGGAGGCCACTTGGCCGTTGGAAGGAGATTTGCGGAAATATCATCCAATCCTGTTCCAAGAAAGGAACGAATAGTGAGGACGGTGTTTTATTGAAGGGGGAAAGGATGTGACATCCCCAAAAACAAAGTATTTTTTAAATTCAAAATTTACTGGAAAATTATTCCATTTTTAGTAAATTAAAATTTGGAATTTTTTTTTCCATTTATGGCAATTTCGAATTTGATAAATTGTAATTAATTATTATGAATGTTGGGGAGATATTTGATTTGACCCAACTAACTATTTGACTATGACACTTGTTGTTGGGCTCTAAATATGTC
Organism: Picea engelmannii; assembly: GCA_009831015.1. Classification (NCBI taxonomy): domain Eukaryota; kingdom Viridiplantae; phylum Streptophyta; class Pinopsida; order Pinales; family Pinaceae; genus Picea; species Picea engelmannii. The sequence continues at coordinate 11,777 of ML825554.1, read as the reverse complement.
TTAAAATATAACCTCTATGCATCATCCAAAGGTAGGCGTTGGCGCAAGTGTTTTACTTGTTGCCTACGTAGGTTCTTACCTTCCATTTTCAATACCCGTCCTCTAGAGATGCAACCCCTACAAAGGGAAAAAAATCATAACAAAAGGAACAACAATCATTCCGTTCAAATGAACAACAAAAGGAACAACAATTGTGACAAGAGAACAACAATCATTTTATTGGGATGAACTAATGTTGTATTAATTGAGTTGTAGTACTTTCCCAACTATCTAATTTGTCAACCCGGGGTTCGTAAACTGACGAAGCACACACAAAGTATATGCAATATTGAAGTGAGACTAATCTAATCTAATGTTTAAGCTACAACCAAAATTGAATCATTAATCTAACACATGACTGAAATTGAATCATTAATCTAACACATGACTGGAATAGAGTCATTAATCTAACACACGACTGAATTAGAATCATTAATCTAACACACGACTGAGACATAATCATTAATCTAACACACGACTTGGAATTGAATTAATCTAGTTGCGTAAATGAAATTACTCTAATAATGAGAAATTGCGTAAAGGAAATTAATCTAGAAATGGAGAACCACATGAAGGAAGAGCAGATACAACAAGTGAATAGTTGAATGGCATAACAACACATGAGAGCTCTCATCAATGAATCAATCTTACATTCAATAATCAAATCAATCTTCATAATATAATAATGAAAGCATGAAAACCAAAACCATGAATCAAAGCTAAGAATCCCTTTCTCTTTCGAATCCTAATTACTACCACTAAATGACTACAAAATAACTCTAATTAATTGAATCCTCTAATTCCTATTCTACTTGAATTCTCATGAAGAGAGAGCACTCTCTTTTATACATGAGAGCCTTGAAGATAAGATAACCATGTCATTATTACAGATCCACTTTTCTCTCAACCTATTTCCCATTATTACAAAATATAATCCCTTCAAATAGTCACACATATCTCTCATATATCTTAGATAAGATATTCCAACCAAATCTCCATGATCTTCTCCTTAGAATGGGCTTGAATTATCTCATCAAATATTTAAATGGTGGAGGAAGTATTCGAGAAGTCCTTTTGAATTAATCCTTCTCATATTCCTACACATTACAAAGCTCACACATATTTGAGATATATATGAAAACATGCCAATTTTCTAACATTTAATCACAAATTCCTTTTAAATACTAAAATGAATAAATGATGCAAATGCGCCAACCAGGCACGCCTGCTCCCACCAGGACCTTCTTCTTTTCTCGGCCCAAAGAACTGAATTGCTCTTCAAACCCCTTATCGGGAGTTTTCTGCACCCACAGGATGCTCTTTATGACCTCCCTTGTCGTATCGGTAAATCGGGCCTCGTGCTATCGCGAGTCCTGCGCTCACGAGTTCGGGTCTCACAAATCCCCGAACCCCGATGAGGTATTCACCCACGCGTTCCTCCCTTCTGTCGGGAAATCGCACTTGCAAGGTCTTGAATCATTCACCTCACAGATCCCTGACTCTCGATGACCTGTCCAACGCTGATCTTTTCCCACTTTATCGGGACTTTAACTCTCTCGCAACTTCGCTACTCTCGACTCCTAGCACTTGGTTCTCCAACTACCGAGTCCCGATATGCCGAGACGCCAGTATCCTCCTGTCGCGCTCTCGCAACTTCACGTCCTCGCAACTTTTGGTGTAATCCCTTGCTACTCCAACTCACGAACCTCCGAGTTCGCGATATGTCGATGCCACTTGGCGTTGTCTCCCTGCGAGGGTTGACCTGCTGACACCTTTCCTCCACTTCGCCCCTGACTCCGTCGGGAAATCGCGTATCAGGATATCGCGACTCCCGTTGTCGTGAGTCTCTCGTCACCGAGAGCTCCGAAATGCTGAACCCCGATGCACGTGCAGGCGCTCTCCTCCATGTCACCCCCTCCTCGTCGCGCTATCGGGTATCGTGAAATCGTGAATTCAACCTACACAAATTCCCTGTCACGGGAAACCCCGAATCTCCGATGGACTGAACCCCGATTTCTCCTGGCTCCTTGACACGTGTTCCTACCCGAGATTAACGACTTTGATCCTCTTAGGAAATCGCGAGTCACGATTTCTTCCTATGAGATTTCTATGCCTATGGAGACTCCGATTCTCCGATGAGCCAAATCCTGATGAACCCTAGCTCCTTCCCTACATGCTAACACTTAAACCATGCACATCTCCTTGGGATCTAACGGCTGATGGGAGTTCGCTGTTTCCCTCAGCGAATCCTGACCGTTGATTCTCCTTCTTCAAGATTTCTTGCGGATGACTAAGTGTTCATTCCAGAACTTGCCTTCCAATGCCTGCACTCGCAACTCTTTCCTGAGCTTTCTTTGGCACGAATCTCCCGTGCTACCCTGTAACAATATCACGAAGGTGCTACTCCTCTTGAGCTTTCTAACTCTGATTCTTCAGAGGAACCTGTGCGCACTCCTTGCACTTAACATTCAAAAACTTCCCAAGTGTTGAATACTTCAGACTCTGTGCACTCTCTGCGGCAACAATCGTCTATTTCCTTTACTCAGACTAACAACTGAGACTTCTTCTTCCTTCAACTTGCACACTCCTTGCACGGTTGCGACGACCCACTTCCACTTCTGGGAAAATAAGAACAAAAGTTAAACTATCGAGCCCTCATCAACACACTCTGTGTGGATGAATTCAACTGCAGGCCTTGCAGGAATCTCCTGGCTCAGATAGAGAAACAATTGAAACTTATTCTCTCTCAGACTTCAGTTTAAAACCTGAATATCATGCATAGCACATACAAAGCAAATGCATATCCAGAAAACAAACATTCATAAGCACATGAACAATCTACACAGAGAAACAACACCAGTCACGAGTTTGAATCAAAGACTTTCTTCTATTAATTCAAATCTATACATGGGTGTTCTTCATACAATTCTCTGCTTTCTCTTTTCTTCTCCTGAATGCTTGATAATGTTACAATGATACAATGAGGGTGTTTATATCCGTTTTCCCTCTCAAGCTCTAAACTGTCTATTCTGGAATTAAAACCTGTCTACCAGCATTAACTAAAATAAATGTCGTCTATCTACTAAAGGACGAGAGCTATCCGCTCAAGGTCCATTACAATATACAAAGTGCACTTTCATAAATGTCTTCATTAAATACTTGTGCAATAATCTCAAGGTGAAATTCAAAAAGAAATTTGCTGGCTTGTCCAGCTATCCTCTGCTTTCGCGCTGGCTCGCTTGACGTAGGCGATGCTCCTGCATCAATAAAGTGGAGAACAATAAGGTGAAACCCAAGTATATTTATGGAAATGATATCATGAAAGGTTAATGGGGCGATGAAATGTTGAGAATGATGAAGGGAAAGTTGGATGAGAATAGGACATTTCTGAGCCCCAACATACCCCCCAACTTAACTTGTTGCATGTCTTCATGCAACCATGCATGGATCTTCTCAAGAAAAATTGGCATCTGAATGTTGGCTTTGAGTGATGATAATGAATGTTTTCCAGGATGGGATTTACATGCGTAACAACTGACATTTTTCTTCTGGTTGGTTCTTGTGTGACAACCATGAATATAAAGAATGTTGGGTCTTGTGTTAACAACATTCATTTCATTATTTGTTCTCTTGTTGTTATGATAATAATTTGCCCATATTCTTACTGGAAAATGTATGCTATCAATGTGCATAAGGAAAACATCACTAAGTATAAGAAAGATATTTTTTTTGTATATGTGTGAATCATGCCAATATGTATATCAATGCTTAAGAAGCAAAGTGCAATAGAACTTATCGTTGGAAAAGAAATGTTGGAAAAGAAATGTTCATAATTGGTAAATGAAAAAAATGGAATGATGGTCGTGGAAAAAATGCAGTGATTATAGTGAATAAAGTCCCCTACCCCCCCAACTTAACTTGTTGCATGTCCTCATGCAATGTGGCATAATTCATATAAGTGAAAAGGAAAGGGAACTGGATGAGGAAATTTTTCAAATTATTCATTGCTAGCAGTTGAGGAATTACATGATTAAAGTTTAGAAAATAACATACCTCCACTTACCCAAAATGTTGATGAACTATGCAATAGGAATATGGCTGATGCAGCTGATAGAGCATGGAAGATGTCACTACTGCAGGATCATGTGAAAAGTGATTGCTGCTATAGTAGCGACTGCTGTCTGCTGGATCAGAGAATGTGGAGTGGAGGAATCTGAATTGCTGCTGAATGAATCATGGAAAAGAAAAAGTATGAAAGTGGAACTGTGGTTCTCTCATATGGCGGAAGTCATGCTGTTGTAACTACTGATAGAGTCATGAAAAGTGTATAGTCTTCACCCGCTGCTAAACCTGATGGTACAATTCTAATCATGTGAATGAATGTGTCGATGTCGAGCATGAAAATAGGTCATTGGATTACCGACCAATGATGAATGTGATTAACCAATGCGAGACAAATCATCATTGATGTCAATGAGTTCCAAGGTACCTGAGTACATCTTGCTAAGTGTGAATGAATGAGTTGATGTCGAGCCACTTGCAAGATCTGACGATCAAGGGAAATTGATGTATTCCCATGATTGTCAGCGAGAGAACTTGCCATTAAGGCATGCAAGCCTCCAAGTACTCAAAATGGACTCTAGTCTATATCCCAAATAAGGTGTTGAGCTCAATGGGGCAAGAATTGTTGAAAGGTGGGCCTTAAGGAATCCCACATCAGTCAAAACGAGTTTTGATAAAAAGAGTGGTAGGACTATAAATGAAGATATCTCAGTAGTAACAGTGTGTATGGCAAGGCAATGTAGTCAGGGAAAGGGAGCTGGATAGTTTTATTGACAAGAAAAACTGAACTGAAAAAGATAAAGAAATGTATGCGACTCAGAAAGATAGGCGTGTGTGAAGTCATGAAGGATAATTCAATGGAATATGGGCTTCAACACAGGGATGACCAGTCTGCTTTGAAGGAAAAATGGGGGAAAATATTCATGACACAAATGGGTTTATGAAAGGTTTTTGTGTAACAACAAACGTCATGATGTTTATGATGAGTAACAATTCCTTCAAGTAGTCAAGAAAGCATGTATTTTTTCAAATTTTTTTGTGATTTTGAAAATCACTTCAGCAACACGATGCGATCGGTCACACACCTGAAAAAAACTTAGTACAAATCTTGCATGAAAACTTCTGAGATGTTCGAAGAAAAACATAACATGCAGAAAGAAGGACAAATGCGACAAAGTAAATAAAATGTGTTTTATAACTCTTGTCGTGATTGTTGCATGCGCGCTTGTTTCTTCATTGATTGTTTGCTTAGCGTAAAAGTTCAAAAACATGTTTCCATTTGTTTTCAGGAATTTATAAAAACGCCCAATTTTATTTTTATAATTTGTTTTTATCTTTTATTATTTTTTTATGTTTTACCTAAGATTTTTATTATATATATATATATATATATATATATTGTTTTATATATTTTTATAATAAAAGAAAAGAAATAAAATGAAATTGTTTTTAAAACAAAATTTTATAATAAAACAACAACAACTATTATTATTATTATTATTTTAATTTTTTTATTATGTTTGAACTAAAATTTTATAATTTTTTATATTATTATAATAATGCAACTAAAAATGAAACTATTTAAACCAATTTCTATAACAAAACAAACAACATTTAGAATTTTTGTTGTTTTTTTGTTTTGTTTTTGTTTTCATAATCCTTTTATAATAAAACAAACTAATAATAAAAAAATAAAGAAAAATAATTAAATTTTATTATATAAAACATGACAAACAATGCCTATTAACTTTCATATACCTGCGCTGGCAAGACACCATGAATGCTTCAGCTGTTAGGAGAAAATTTGTGGCGCCTGTCTTTGGCATCATTCATGTGTTTTTTTTTAATCCTTGGGGGAATCAACCATAAATGCTGGAGAACCAAATCAAATGGTCATTCTTTCATACTGCAGCCCCGCGTGTTTCACCCGAAGAAGGATATATGGACTTATCGATCTCTTCTCTGACACTTTGGAAGTGGGCATGCCAACTCAGAATGCCTTTGTTAGCGAATCCGACGCTTCAACCGAAAGAAACATTCCACCTGCCATTCCAATAATACACAAGCCTCTCACAAACCGCACTCTGCTGAGAATACAAAGCGGCCATCATGCTAAAGCAGCCATCATGCTAGTGAAGAATTATTGCCCATAGTTAAATGAAGATCCCATTAAATCGAATTCAATTCATGATCGTACATTTAACTCTAAAAATTGCTTTTCACAGCAAAAATGTGGACATGGGATCAAAAGATCAGAATTAACTTAAAAAATGGTTAATGGTGCAGAATCCAACGGGTCATTATTTGGAGTTCGACATCATTCTCTGCCTCGACAACCTCAATGGATCTCTTTTCTGAATCACCTCCAAGATGTGACTCTTCCCGAATATCTCGACAATAAGTAAGACATAGATCATAGTTAGAAACTTCATAGCTTCTGTGAAAACTTACCAGAGATGTATTGCAGTTGTCACAGTATTGACACTCCTATTCTGGATCGAAATTAGCCTCGAAAATAATGCAGGGCTTGTACCTATTTACCCTAAAATAATGCAGGCGTCCCGATGGTGCAGGTATTGAATTATGTGGCAGCTTGAATCCTCATGTCATTGAACAAAATCTATACATCTATTGGAATACCCTTTTAATGATTGTATGTAATAAAGAACCCCATCAGAATCAGAGCTGCTCGTGCATGCTTCATTCCAGGCTGCCAAAAATGCTTCAGTGTCATCAACCAGCCCGTCTCGTTTGGCCCCATAGCTATCTATGCTAAAGAACAGGCAAGCCGCTGTATCTAGAAGGATGCTAGTTGCGCATATTATTGCAAAGAGGCTGATATTTACAGAGATTATGCACACCATGTTTATGCAGAGAATAAGTTTTGATTCATTTTCGGCCTTCATCCTCATCCGATTCCATCGTAGGTGGGCAGGTTGTTGAATGCATAGATCTTTTCAATCAAGAGATATTTGAATGCACAGATCACCGAATTTAATGTCATGGCCACTTTATCAGGAGTAGATATCAATCTCCTGAACCATATCCATGCCTGGGCAGTGAGCATTGGCACACCTATGCTATCAACAATAGTTTCTCGGTTAAGAGGCAAAACTTTTTGTGCTTGATAGATGATTATTCACCGTTCGAGCGAAGTAACTGCAGCATGGAGATATGAGAGCGTGGGAAGATTAACTGTCACGATTGATTGATCCTGAGCCTGAGTCTAGGCCTGAGCCTGTGTTCCTACCTCCAATAGCATACCCAACTGCTAGATCACTGACCCCATGTTCCCTTCACAAGGAGGGAAAATTCATGGGGGGAGGCACTGCAAGTTTCGATCCCTTTTGCAGAACAACTTGTGCTCTCGGCCTGGAGAGAATGAGCATTCCCCCATTCCCATGGCTATTTCCAGACGGTCTTGGTCTCCCGTTGCTTGAATGGCCAAAGCTTGAACTAGTCGCATGCTACCCATAAGATTTATTTAGATTCAACAATACAAACCTATTGCCTGTGCCATAATTTTCCATTGCAAAGCACCTCTGGACCCTAATCCTCTTCTCTTCTCCTCTTCTCCTACTAGACAACCTCTTGTCTTTGATAATAGGATACTCAACTGGGCTTCTCGACCTTGGATGCTCGATGGGGACGACTTGGTGTAGTTCTCTTTATGACTGTATTTCTTCGGAGAAGCCTTGCAGATAAACCCTTGATCCACAGCTTCCACATCTGCTCCCATTTTTGGGCCACTTTGAGGGACGATGTTAGTTAATGCTTCTATATGGTCATCCTTCTTGATTTCCATGAAGGATTCTTCACTTAGAATTGACCACCATGTTTCCATCCCATTGTTGTCTAATATTTGATATCAAGACATTCTATTGCAGATGTTGGTTGTGAGCCAATACATGAGGCACTTTCAGTTAACTAGAATACCACCAGCAACTCTTGTACATCAAAAACTGGCAACATAAGAGATTAATTATGGATAGCTTCCCAACAAAGGTATACTTGTTGCATCCTGCATGTTTTCTCATGGATAGTTTGAGTGTTTCCATTCTTTATGAAGGTAGTCGAAGAGAATTCCCACTATGATGCTCAAAAGCGTGTCACATGGATACGTGCAAGTAGGAAAGGATGCAATCTCTTTCTCGCAGCACAACCAGATGTACATGTACCATTGTCAAATCCCATTACAAGGATGGAATATCCATTTAAATGCCAAGATAGTACAATGTTTTATTACTGCAAAATTATTTATTTATTATTATTATTATTATTTTCATTTTATGTTTTGAAAAATAAATAAGAAAATAAAAAAAATAGAAGAACTTAAAAAAATTACTTCAAACTTTTTTAAAATTTATGCACAAATGGAACAATTGTAGATCGAAAATAGAATAGGCAATTTTTATGTAATCGTCAACAATTAAAATTCTTCCTGAAATTAAATTTAGCTACCCTATTTTTTGATCCTCGCGATCGCACAAGGCACGAAGGAGAGCATACTTATTCTAAAATAATAAAAAAACTTGAAAATAAAACCCTACCTACACTACGCTAATTAGAAATGAGAGAGTAGTTACGTATAATCAAACAACCAATGTAGCCATGCACGCAACAGTAATAAAAATATGTTGTATTTTAATTTCGCAATTGACAATCAGGAATATGTATGGACGTGCAAAATTAGCGGTTGAAACTATAAATTTAAAAAAGAAAAATAAAAACTAAATGAATCTAACCTAGTACTTGCTTGAAACTAGCGTTCGATCAGGCTTTCGTAGGCGTAATTTGTCTTACTCAAATCATGCGACAACTCCTCGCTGTCCTCCTCGACCTCTTGCGCGCCTAATGGTTCTTCATTAAATATGCAAGGTTCTTCGTATGTTGATTCTTTGTTTGCCTCAAGAGGAGTGAATAAGCTTTCGTCTGCTGTCAAGATCTCCTCTTCCAGAGAAGAGGAGACCTCGACTTTTGCTATGATCTGAGTGAGCTGTTCCAAGATTAAATTCATTGTTAAATCATGTTAGGAAAAAAAATGATTCTTACAACACCCAAATCAAAATGAAAAATCTTTAAAAAATGCTCTTGCTAAAACATAAAAAAAATTACTCTTCATAGTTGCAGAAATTAAAACATTCCTGATAGTTGGCAGGGACAGTGAGGAGTCTCCTCTCATGAGTTTCTATGACCCTCAACACATGTAGATCATAAAAATTAAAACTACTTTTGCGTGAATTGAAATTTGCAGAAATTGAAATTACTTCTACCTAGTTGGTAGGGAGAACATGAGGAGTCTTCTGTCACAAGCTTCTATGACCCCTTACCAACACATTTAGATCACACTTGCATGAATTAAAATGAAAAAGAAACTAATACCTCAATCCATAGTGCTTCCTCAGCAACGACGCCAAAATGTTGGGCTCTAAAGATGTCTTAAAATATAACCTCTATGCATCATCCAAAGGTAGGCGCTGGTGCAAGTGTTTTACTTTTTGCCTACGTAGGTTCTTACCTTCCGTTTTCAATACCCGTCCTCCAGAGATGTAACCCCTACAAAGGGAAAACAATCATAACAAAAGGAACATCAATCGTTCCGTTCAAATGAACAACAAAAGGAATAACAATCGTGACAAGGGAATGACAGTTGTTATATTGGGACGAACTAATGTTGTATTAATTGAGTTGTAGTACTTTCCAAACTATATAATTTGTCAACCCAGGGTTCGTAAACTGATGAAGCACACGCAAAGTATATGCAATATTGAAGTGAGACTAATCTAATCTAATGTTTAAGCTACAACTTAAATTGAATCATTAATCTAACACACGACTGAAATTGAATCATTAATCTAACACACGATTGGAATAGAATCATTAATCTAACACACGACTGAATTAGAATCATTAATCTAACACACGACTAAAACATAATCATTAATCTAAAACACGACTTGGAATTGAATTAATCTAGTTGTGTAAATGAAATTACTCTAAGAATGGGAAATTGCATAAAGGAAATTAATCTAGAAATGGAGAACCACATGAAGGAAGAGACGATACAACAAGTGAAGAGTTGAATGGCATAACAACACATTAGAGCTCTCATCAATGAACAAATATTACATTCAATAATCAAATCAATCTTCATAACAGAATAATGAAAGCATGAAAACCAAAACCATGAATCAAAGCTAAGAATCCCTTTCTCTTTTGAATCCTAATGACTACCACTAAATGACTACAAAATAACTCTAATTAATTGAATCCTCTAATTCCTATTCTACTTGAATTCTCATGAAGAGAGGGCACTCTCTTTTATACATGAGAGCCTTGAAGATAATATAACCATGTCATTATTACAGATCCACTTTTCTCTCAACCTATTTCCAATTATTACAAAATATAATCCCTTTAAATCCTCACACATATCTCTCATATATCTTGGATAAGATATTCCAACCAAATCTCCATGACCTTCTCCTTGGAATGGGCTTGAATTATCTCCTCAAATATTGAAATGGTGGAGAAAGTATTCGAGAAGTCATTTTGAATTAATCCTTATCATATTCCTACACATTACAAAGCTCACACATATTTGAGATATATATGAAAACATGTCGATTTTCTATCATTTAATCACAAATTCCTTTTAAATACTAAAATGAATAAAGTGGAGAACAATAAGGTGAAACCCAAGTATATTTATGGAAATGATATCGTGAAAGGTTAATGGGGCGATGAAATGATGAAGGGAAAGTTGGATGAGAATAGGACATTTCTGAGCCCCAACACTTGTATGAAAAGAAAATATTTTATATTTATTGCAGGAGGAAAAATGGAACAGCCATGTTAAAATCAACTGACCATGACTCCATGAGTGGGGAACATGTTGGAACCACCTCTGGGTTGATTGTTACAAGTGGAAAATCAGAGATTTGACCATTGGCAGCCCCTGAAAATCAGGGATTTAGAAAGCTGTGAAAATTCCCAAGGGAGGGAAAGAAAGACCTAGGCAAAAACATTGTTGAATAAATAGCATATGTGAGGAGACAGGATGCTGCCAAGTATGCGAGGAAAGGAATTAACTCTTGCTGTTATGAACTTCATTTACTAAAGTGTGAGGAAAGAAGGAGTATGCTAAGGAAAATAATTTATGACTGCTTGTTGTTATGATCACTCCCTGTTGAGTGTGAGGCAAGAAGAAGTTTTCTGAAGTTGAATGACGTTGCTGAGGAGGAGTTCCAAGTTGACCCTCATGGATTCATTGTCAGGCTAGGGGGTGAATAGGACAAGTGATTTGGATACCTTGTTCTACGGTTGGGAGGAACGTGGTTGTTCCCTTTGTCTTCCCGCGAACTGGTTCAGATATGTAAATCTTCCCCTTCTTTGTTTGAATGATTTTGTGTATATGATATTATGCATCTAGTTGTGCTAAGTGGAAATAATTTCACTACTACATATTGTAAAAATTCTGACGTTTTATTTGCGGCGTTATGGACAAAATTGTCCATATTGTCGCAAAATAGAGGAAATTTATAAAAAAAAAAAATCATGTTGCCAGATAACGTCGCTCTTGCCACGTTAACGTCGCTCTTGCCACGTTTTCCACTGGAACGTCTCTCTTGCCACGTTTTCCACTGGAACGTCTCTCTTGCCACGTTTGTGAAGAT
>ML825553.1:46323-57161 GCA_009831015.1 Picea engelmannii | reverse complement strand
GTGTTATCCTCCTCGAGCTCATTAAATTAAAAAGAGGTACTCATCTATCTGGATGGGGGAAAAATTGAAAGGAACAAGCCAAGCAGTCTCTTGAGAACACCATCTAGCACTTCTTAGAGTCGCCCTTGAACATGGCACTTTGTTATTTTCCCATATAATAATCCGCTGAATCGCTGCACTGAGCCAATATTTGAGTTTCCTTTCACTCCCTTGGATCACCCGACGCAAGTCACAGTATCCATTGCATAATTTTGGTCCATGCCACGTTTCGTTGTTGTGCCTCAGTGTTCAAGGGAAGTATCCGCCTCGAGAGTCAGCCATCCCTAATATCTTTCCTCAAAACCTGTGTCAGTCCATGTCCATTTGATCTACCAATTACATCTCTATGTCCGTTTCGTGTCGTTGATGGGGGATACATCAAGGCCCTCCCTCGACGAGTCTATCCTTGTCGAATCCAACACATTATCCAGGAATCAGACTTAGAAACCAGTTAGTACTTTGGGACCTGCATGCCTCAATGACAGGCCTCCTCACATTCGATAGTGGGTTTACATCATTGACCCCTGATCGAATGATTCCATGGGTGTTCGACCTCAGCTCATCTATTCACATTCGTTGGAATGTACTAGGGTACCTTGGGAATCATCGACATTAATGGTGATCTCCCTCGCACTTGTTAACGTTTTACCTCATTGACCGGTAATCAAGTGGTTTCTGCCATGTTCGACGTCAAGAAATCCATTCACATGGTCAGATTCGTACCATATTGGGATTGGTATGAATACCCTGGGTTGAGCCATCACTTTGATATATGCTTCGCCCAGGCTACGAAGGAGTTCTATTGAACAATGACACATACACTGTTACATAGATCCACTTTGTATTGGTCGTGGCTATGTCTTGTCATCTCGTAGATCCACTGTGTATTCTTCATGGCTGCGATCAGTCTGAGTTATCAGAGTATAGATCCACATTGTATCTTCGGTGGCTATACCTTCTTGTCAATACAATTATGGATCCACAGTGTATTTTATGGCGGCCATATCTTGCAAGTCTTGATCACCCAAGCATAGGTATGCCTGCCTTGGGTTTTGAAATATGTCATGATATTTGTTTGGATGTTTGTGTGCATCTTCCGTCAGGTTATCCGAGTCTATACCCTTGCTTGAATGTCTACAAAGTATTTCAGCTATTAGTTCCTATCTTCTAACTTCATACTTTGGGGGGCAATCTTTTACACATCAAAATTACTCACTTTGATAGTGTCACAAGTGTCGTCATTACAAAGGTTGCAAGTGTCACATTTTGCTCACAAGGTCGCAAGTGTCTATGTTGCTCACAAGTGTCATAAAAACATCAAACAAAGCATGTTGCCATGATGCCTATGTCGTGCCTATAACGACATGAGAAGGACACTTGAAACACCTCAAACATTTGATTTGGAAGAAGAAAAATGAGTCAACAGGCTTGCAAACCTTTTGCCACCTGAAAGCACCTCAAAAAATGAGTTTTTGGAGAGGAGCTCTCCCCATTACACTATCTTGGAGCGTCGGCGCTTCCCATACACTGTCAGGGAGCGTTATAATGCTCCCTGGCCCTTTTAAGGGAGCGCTATAGATTTTGAGCGCGCTGGCGCCCCCTGAAGCCTACTAGGGAGCGCTATAATGCTCTGATGGCCCTTTTGAGGGAGCGCTACCTATTCTGGGTGGTTGTTAAGCTGTTGAGATGAATGGGGGAAGCATCTTTTCATTCTTGGAAGGCAGTTGGATTGGAATCCCTAGTCCAACCATGATCCTAAGGCAGGTCCTCAACTGAAGGAGGAAAATCCTCACCTTCCCCAAGGATATCTCAAGATTGTTGAGCCTCTCCAAGGCTATATAAGCAAGCTTTCTAATGGTGAAAGGGGGCTGCAAAATGAAGAATTACACCAAACTTATGATCTTATAAGTGGTGTGGGAACATAGCTGATGGGGAAGAATTGAATATGTGAAACTTATGATCTTGGAGGTAACTTACAGTCAACCAAAGGAGAGAAATCAGTGAAGCTGTTGTTACCTAGGTCATGGATCTTTCAGGCAAGGGTTAGACGAAGAGGATTTGATGAAGCTGTCGCATTCGCATCTACGATTGTAAGTACTGCTGTCGTTATTATCATTAATATGACAAGCTTGGACTGTTTCTTTCTAGTTTGTGTCTAATGTTACATGAACTTATCATCTATTGGTAGATCTGTTTTCAAGCTAATGTCAGTAGAGTAGGAAGTGGTTGTATCTTGTTTCGTCCACAGACCTCAGCGAGGAGCAAAAGGATTGGAGTGCAACTCGGAGCGTGCAGGGAAAAACGTCGGTTAAAAGGTACTTCTATTATCTTTCCTTCTCATGCATTAGGCTTAGATAGATTTGAAAGGAAGTCAGTGTCCACGTTAAGCACTTTTCTGTCTAGGGTTAAGGTCAAGCTCTAGAGGTCGATCTACTTGTCCGCAGGCAGATTTTCCTACAACAAGTACCATCAAAGACTTTTTGCAATTATGCTTAAAAGTGTTAAATGATTCTTCATCTATGAAAATATTACAAAACATCCTAGAGAAATGTAACAGCTAGACGGAACAAAATCTAGAACTAAAAAACATCAATCATCTACACAAAAGAAGAAGAACAAGTAGGGAATTTAGACTAAATGCTAACATTGGGGATTTCAATATGGGAGATATTATACTAGACCTAGGATCTAAAGTGAATGTGCTACCAAAGACCACATGGCATTGCATGGGAGAACCAACATTGGGATACTCAACCATTCAACTAAAACTAGCAAATCAACATAGAGTTCTACCAATAGGTAGGTTGAAAGGAGTGACAGTAGATTTGGATGGAGTGCGCACTAAAGTAGAGTTTGAAGTCATCGAAATATTAGATGGCACAACACTTTACCCAACACTACTTGGTCTGGATTGGGCGTTTGATAACCAATCCATAATTAATTTGAAAACCAGGAAAATGACATTTGAGTCTAGAGACTATAGGGTTATAACACCACTAGACCCATTAGAAGTGGAGAGGTTCATAGAACCCTGTGCCTGGACTTAGAAGAGATCGACCAGTTGTATAGAACAACTTTGAGTGATGAGGATTACATAAACCCAACTGCAGATGGGGTACTCAGTTGGTGTAGCATTACTTCATGCACAATAGACTCAGATACCGTGTTAGAAAACTTGCAGCAGAGACTACACAAAGTTCGATGAGAAGATGTGAAAGAATAGACCACGCAGTAAGATGGGTAGGCATAGAAATTAGATATCCACCCAGTTTCCATGGACTAAATGATTTGGAAACCTTCTTAACACAATATAAATATGAAGTATTAGAGAACCAGAGACTACTAGCACTGGATTTATCACTAGAGGCCACACTTACAAGATGGTGGGGCACACACAAGGAGACCATTATAGATTGGTATCAATGTAATCGATTACTACGCATACGGTTTGACACAGAACAAACATATAACAAATAGTAGAAATATGAAGGACTAGAGACAGCAACGAAACACTTGGAGGAGTGTAAAACACTGTGGAAAATGACACCACTGGAGGAATGGCCTCATCACTTCATTCATACTTTAGAGGGCATACCAACAAACTGGTATATAGACCAGGAACTGCGCAAAGGAACCAGGACATGGACGACACTCCAACAGAACTTTACAGTCACTTTCTCATTCGAGCATGAGAACCCCAACATAGATGCAACCCTAAAACAGATTCGAGGTGTCATATTCATTAAAGAACCAGACATAGAACTTATCACAGAAGAACAACAATGGAATAAGAAGAAAGTCAAGGCACTACTGTCATGTTACCATGTATAGGAGGAAGCACCAGATGAAGATAATCTGCGTGATATTCAGATTGAAGAAGTGGAAGGCGAAAGAGATGTGGAAGGACCACCCATAGAATCAGAAGTCATTTCTGCACCAATCAAGATAAAGAAGGTTAACATCGGGACCGTTGAGCATCCCAAGATGGCCAACATTGGAGATTACTGGGATGAGTAGACAGTAGAAAGTATCAAAGAATTGTTGCATGAATATAACGACCTTTTTCCCACAACATTCATAGAGATGAACGGTATAGCCAGAGAATTAAGAGAAATGAAGATACCACTCAGATCCAACGTGAGACCTATCAAAAAATGACCCTACAGACTGAATCCCATATATAAACAGAAAGTTAACGATGAGATCTATAGGGTGCTTGAAGTCAGCATCATCGAACTAGTCGAGGAATCAAAATGGATAAGACCGATGGTAGTATAGGAAAAGAAACAAGGAAGGGGGATTAGGATACGCGTCGACTTGAGGAAGTTGAACGATGCATGCCTACATGACCCATTCTCTACACCATTCACAGATGAAGTGCTAGAGAATGTGGGGGGCCATGAAGCTTACTCATTCACCGATGGATTTTTAGGTTACCATCAAATTAAGATATCACGAGAGGATAGACACAAGACCACATTTGCGACAGAATGGGGACCTTATCAGTACATAGTCATGCCGTTCAGATTGAAGAATGCACTCGTAATATTCTCCAGAGTGGTCATCACATCATTTAAGGATTTCATCCACCAGTTTCTCGAAGTATACCTAGACGATTGGACAATTTATAGTCTATTAAAACACCATGTGGAAGTTTTATGACTGATTCTAGAGAGATGTAGAAAGTGCCATAAATCATTGAATATCAAGAAATGCATATTTGGAACACCGTTTGGGATACTATTGGGCCATATAGTATGAAAACAAGGCTTTCTAGTGGATCTAGCAAAAATCACAGTCATTTTTAACTTACCAACACCAAAAATAGTCCGCCAGCTAAGAGCAACGTTAGGAAACACATGATACTACAGGATATTTATCAAAGGATATGCACAAATCACAACATCGATGGAAAAGTTGTTAATGAAAGATATAAATAACCAATGGAATGATGAGTGTCAACATAGTCTGGATACCCTGAAGTACAAGATGGTTACTGCACCGATATTAGTATTTCCAGACTGGGAAAAGACATTCCATGTGCATGTAGATGCATCAGCGATAGAACTTGGAGATATCTTAGCACAACTAGGAGTGGGAGACTTGGATCACCCGATAGCATTCACAAGCAGAAAATTATCAGACTCAAAACAAAACTACAACACGACAAAAAGAGAAGGCCTAGCTATGGTTTATGCACTGCAGAAGTTCATACATAACCTATTGGGAAAACACTTTAATATGCTTGCAGATCACTCAACCATGAAATACCTAGTCAACAAGCTAGTGTTGGGGGGGATAATCTGTCAATGGTTATTGTTGCTTCAAGAATTTGACTTTGAGGTAATAGTTAAACCAAGAAAACTAAATGCAGGCCCTGACCACCTATCAAGGGTCACAAATGGAGAAGAACCCATGAACTTAGAAGACAAATTTTCGGATGCACAATTATTATCAGTACAAATTATTGATGACTACTTCAAAAAAATCATCTAGTACTTGAGCACAGGTACCGTGCCACATGAATATACCACCGCATTGAAGAATAACCTAGTAGTCTACACTGCTGACTATCAACTGATTGCAGGACATCTATACAATATGGGTGCAGATAGCATCTTACAAAGATACGTATTAGACCATGAATGACCAAGAGTTATAGCATAAGCCCACGATGGACTGGAAGGAGGGAATTATGCAAGAAAATATACCACCCAGTAGGTACTCCGCGTAGGGTTATGGTGGCCAACAATCCACAAAGAATTGAAAGAGTACTGTCAACGATGTGATGTCTATGAAAGGGTAGGAAAACCCAACAGAAGGGACAAGATGCCACTGCAACTGCAAGTGACATTATAGGAATTTCATAAATGGGCAATAGACTTCGTGGGACCAATTAAGTCACCAACCAAAAGAATAGGGGAAAGATGCATTATCATCGCAATGAAATACCGAACAAGATGGGTGAAAGATGCTCTAGTAAAATATTGTAGCGCAGAGACAACTACACTCTTCTTGTTTGAACATGTAATCACTAGATTTGGGTGCCCAAGAGTTTTGATGAGTGACCAAGGCACACAATTCATAAACAAAACCATCCACAAGATGCTTGAGGAGTTTGAAGTTCATCACCAGAAAAGCACACCGTATCATCCACGGGAAAATGGCACAGTAGAAGATTTCAACAAAATTCTAGAGAATGCACCGACAAAGATATGTAACGTCAAAAGATATGATTGAGAGCTCAAAGTACCAACAATATTATGGGTGTATAGGACTACATGCAAAACCTTGACAGGGCACACACCATTCAAACTAGTCTACGGCCAAGAAGCAGTAATGCCATTAGAATTTTTAATACCCAGTCTATGTGTAGTAGCTATCACACAAATGACAGAACTAGGTGCAGTACAAGAAAGATTGAATCAATTAATATCAATGGAGGAAGACCGAATCTTGAAAGGATTCCACCAACAAGTGCAGAAAGCAAGAGACAAATCTTGGCATGACCGACACATCAAGAAAAAAACATTTAAGGAAGGAGATATAGTATTGTTGTACGACAACAAATTGTTTCAACACCCAGGGAAGCTTAGAATACATTGGCTAGGACCATATGAGGTAAAATAGGTAACAGACGGAGGAGATGCAAAGTTAAGATATTTAACAGGCACATACCTCATAAGAATGATCAATGGGAGTCAACTGAATCTATACAAGGACAGTCGACCTCCCACTGTGCCGTAAAAAAATAAAAAAATAAATAGAGAACAAAAAGGAAACAAAACTAAAAAGTGCACAACATCCTAGAGATAGAAAGGCCACATAACAATTTGAAACATGAAGTCATCAAAGGAAAGGACAATGGTCATATCAAAAAGGGAAACAAGCAGGAAAAGGAAAGTTGGTGAAAGCAGGTTGATAGGGCAACACAAGGCAGAATTAAAGCACGACAAGGGCCAATGGGACATCACATTAAACGTGCCAACTGGAGATGGCAAAGTAGGTGTAATGGCAGGTAAGAAACTGTCGCAGATGCATTGAACCCACAATTAGGGTGCACTAATCGCATAATGGAGGAAGTGTCCTCGACAAGTTTCATGACAAGCCTATACAACACGCGAGCACGAAATCAGCTAGTCTATTTGTGAAAGAAGAATAGAGAGAGAGCAATAGCAGCCAGAATGAACAGAGAGAGACCACAGACCTCACTGAAACCATTTGAAATTAGCATTTGTTAGATAGTCACCACTATGGAACCATCGAAGCTATCATAACTAGGCTAGACAACCAGATCGACCAGAGTTTAAACTAGGTCATGAGGACCGCTGGAAAAAACCAAACAACAGCAGCCGGAGATCGTCGATATCAACAAAATCCGATCCCCAGAGGAGACACTAGTAAGCCCTACACTAATATTGGAAGAGATTCAGAAGCCACAAGAAGAGGCCTTGGAACATTATACACCAACAATGGTGCAGGAGCCTCAGAACGAAGAAGCAGAAACCTAGAAGAAAATACAACCAGAAAGAACTGAAGTAGCCATGGAAGCTAGCGAAACATAATAGAACCTGGAAGCAACGGTGCAACTAGACAAGTCACAAGCACCTAGATTAGGTCAACTAGTAGAGGAGACCGTTGGAACTACCTGGGCTTGGCTAGCCTGGCTCACAGGGGAGCAACCAAGAGTTTCTAGAACGTCGAACTAGCCACCACAATAGGAAGACAGATTTCAGATACCGAGCTCACCTCTCAAGAAACTGGCAAAATAAATTGTGCTACCATGCATACCAGAGGGTGTATAGGTAGATCCGTAGCTACTAGGCCACGTCGGGAAGCTCAAGTATTCTGAACACGACATATCAAATAAAAACAAGTACCCAGAATGTGTGCCACAGGTATTTATGTAGAACATAGTGGTAAAGCAACTTGGAGAAAATATCAACCAGCCACATCAGTGGGCAACTGGACAAGACACAACAAGAATTTTAGGTTTTTTGAAGCTACCACACTTTGGTAGAGGCCAGTACACGACGACATGTATCAACAAGCTATTAGCAGTCACGCATGGAGGGGATATATGGATGGACAAACCCATCCCCATAAATGTTAATCTTATCACGTAGATAACAGGACTACCCATCTGGGGTATGGATCCCACGTTGATGATGGACGATAAATCCAAGGAGAAAGAATTAGCAGAGGAGATGAAGAAGCAATATGGTACCGCCAGGGGAATAAGAGGCATTATAGTCAAATGGGTCAACAATGCAGCTACACAATTGGGAACAAATATCTTAGCTTGCAAATTGCTAAGAAAATGATGCAAAGATGAAGTACCGGCATGAGTCATTGCAATTGCAGCTTAGTGTGTGGAAGGAACCTCCATGAGATGGGTGCCATACCTATCAAACTTGTTTCAAATGGACTGCAAATATGCATAGGACCTAGGTATGAAATTTCATTACTCATGGATAGTCACCCTCATATCCTTCATGGGATGGCGGGAACCAGAATACACAATCTTTTGTACCATACCATAGCCAGTGAGAGCAAGATATCTTTTATTAAGATCCGTGCCACATGCCAAGCATAAGAGGGAGAATGGAATCGTATTCAAAGCATACCTATGGGACATACATGAAGCTATCATCTGATCATGGAGAATAACACCAGAGGTTTTCGCACGATATGGGGACATCGCCAACTTCTGGGCTACATGACAAGTCATGTGGAGACAACCAAGGTAGGATATGGATAAACAATGGCTACATA
Organism: Picea engelmannii; assembly: GCA_009831015.1. Taxonomy (NCBI): domain Eukaryota; kingdom Viridiplantae; phylum Streptophyta; class Pinopsida; order Pinales; family Pinaceae; genus Picea; species Picea engelmannii. Next base: position 48,347 of record ML825553.1, on the reverse strand, counting down.
TGCGTTACTGCATCAATGAGGGTGATATTGATATGATCATCAATGAATGGCCTGATGAATGGAGGGTCCCAACTATTACCTAGGAAGTACTAGAACAAATAGTAGAAGGAGAGGCTACACAGGTAGAAACACAACCTCCACAAATCCCAGTGCCCAAGAAACCAAGAATGGGCCAAAGCAAGTCGACTTAGGAAAATGACAGGTCAAATCAGATAGGGACCCGATAGGGGAAGAAAGAGACCACACAATCGAGCAACGGACAACAAAAACAGGTTGAGGGAGCGCAAGAGACCTCCCCAAACCCCATCGTACAAGAACCAGGGGGAACTAAGAGACCATTTGTTCAGGTAGCATGAACATGCAAGAAATCGAAGTCACAATGAGCATCACCAGACTATACGATCATGGAGGATGATGGAGAGATGATCACTAGAATGGTCCAAGATTGCCTAGCAGAAGATTTTGATCATGAAACACATCATAGGGATAAAATGAAGAAAGAGCTAGCATAAATGGGACATCTCCTCAAGAACCTCGGGGAAGCCCAGAGAGAAAGTAGCAGTAGAGGCATAGAAGCATTGACAACACAAAACAAAGAAAGAATGGAGGTAGAAGAATGAGACCCAATCCTTCCAATTCCACACGCACATGCAATGATCTACATCAAACCTAGCATGTTGTGCATGGACGAAATCATGGGATAGACACCACTGAAGGACTTGGAGCACATCCAATTGGTCTTGGCATGGATTCCATCAAGGGAACTATACAAAATGCAGGTTAGCGTCGATCACGAGATGCAGTATCGGGCACATAAAGAATTAGTCAAGCTACAATAAGCAACAACGAAGCGGGAAGTGATGAAAACAATTTGTGAGTAGGCCAAATCCGAAACTCAGGAGGAGAAAGAACACAAGAACAAACTGGAATGAAGAGTGGGAGAATTTTTTGGGAAACTTCCAAGCACCGCGCAAGGAATTGAACTCCCCATAGTAGAAAATGTTGACCAGATTGCGCAGGTAATTGATCAGTATTAGAAGGAGATCAATAATCTCCTAGAATAGCTCAGACCAACAACTCCACCAACAGTGAAGGAGAAAAGGAAGCAAGAAGAAAAAATGCATCTGTAGGAGATAGAAAAGTAGGTTAGCATGATAGTTGACTTGTTTGATAAAGCAGCACAACTTTGGACAAGACTGGAGGAAGATCCACAGGTCCAACACTAGGAAAAGGAAGAGGAAAGGATCAATGCAACAATCCAAGAACTCAAGCAGAGACAGAAGACCATACTAATCGTAGAATGAGTCAAAGGAATGCAAGAGATGAAGAAGATGTAGGTAGAACTTATCACTACCCAAACACAGAAACATGAGTGTCAGGCTCAAATAAAACCATTGTAGGAACGGGTAGCAGAAGTAATCGCATAGGCAGAATGATCTAAAAATATGACGAAGACTTGATAAACTTGATTAAATTAAATTGCAAGTTAAATGTTATGTGTTTTAATGCAACCGGATCAATTTGCAACACATAATTAAAGATGACTTATGTAGAAATAAGCATAGACAGCATCAGAAATGATTGAACATAAGACATAAACACAACAACTTGATAAAGGAGTTCACCCCACTCCGGGCTACATCTCCTGGTCCAGCCTCCAAATGGATCTTTTATATTAAATTGTTCAAAGTGCTTAAAAACAAGTCTTACAGTGCTCAAATCAACAAAATGACTGCTCCAATGGCTCCGCAGCATGCCAAAACCCCTGTCTAGGCTCTAACGGCACCTGAAACGGTCGAAAAATGAAGAAGATAGCCTCCTCTGAAGTCTCCCCTCCTTCTTGCTGTCTCTGGTTCTACAATCTGCACCTTTGCACACATGAATCTGGAACACGCTCCAAACGCGCGTATAAACCCAGCACCGCACGGTTCCGAAAACGGTCCAAACTGTAGGACGGTTAGGGCGCCTCCAGCCCCTAACCGCCTCAGCACTGGGCCACATGGTCATAAGACCAAAGGCTGGGC
>ML825553.1:27681-40654 GCA_009831015.1 Picea engelmannii | reverse complement strand
CCAGCCTCCAAATGGATCTTTTATATTAAATTGCTCAAAGTGCTTAAAAACAAGTCTTACAGTGCTCAAATCAACAAAATGACTGCTCCAATGGCTCCGCAGCATGCCAAAACCCCTGTCTAGGCTCTGACGGCACCTGAAACAGTCGAAAAATGAAGAAGATAGCCTCCTCTGAAGGCTCCCCTCCTTCTTGCTGTCTCTGGTTCTACAATCTGCACCTTTGCACACATGAATCTGGAACACGCTCCAAACGCGCGTATAAACCCAGCACCGCACGGTTCCGAAAATGGTCCAAACTGTAGGACGATTAGGGCGCCTCCAGCCCCTAACCGCCTCAGCACTGGGCCACATGGTCATAAGACCAAAGGCTGGGCGCAAATAGGAGTTTAACTGTCCAACCGTTCAAACTTCCATTTAAAAATCGCGCGCCAATGTAAAAACGTGGGTCGGAGGTTCAAACCACACGCAACACAATAAACATATAGCAAATACATTGCAATTGCAATGTATTGCAATGCAACATATAATATATATATAACGCATGCGCGCCAATATACAATCCGATACAATATGGGTCATATGCGTTTGTAATAAAACCAAGGGTCGGGGCGTAAGCCCCGGCCCGCCCCTTTTCCCATACCACATACAAACAAGTTTAAATATAGTTTAATTGATATGGTAATCAAGTACCATCGGGCGGCCCAATTGGCTATTGGAGTGTTGTCAAATCTTTGTGTTGTGGGAGGTCCCGGGTTCAAACCCGCGGGCTTCCAATATTTTTTTACAAAGAAATATAAACCAACAAAGGAGGGACACGTGGCGCCCAAGCATTGGGCCACGTGTCCTCTTCTCATTCGTTCCCAATACAACACGTGTCAACGCCTCATTGGTCAACAATAAACCAACCGATATGAGCCATGTCATCAAGCTGCCATGTCATCAATATGGTACGGCCCTCCACGTGGCCGTACGGACTGTACGGACAGGTACAGTCAACACCCCTATTTTGACCTGTTTGACTTGGCGATAAAATCGCGATATCTCCTCCATACGGACTCCATTCGCGAAAATAAATATACCGACGGAATCGGGAAAACGAGACGGACGCAATGACACTGTTTTCGTCTCAATCCGAGCACTTTGAAAATTGAGCAAATTTTGATCTCCTGATCACAGAAGGAGATAGAACAAAGATAGAACAGACCCAGGTAGAATGTGCAGGATTGTTGAGTGACGAAGCGAAAATTTAGGTAGTAGAAACCATCAAGGAGAAGACCACCCAGGCACTGACAAAGGCAGCAGAACTGAAGGAAAAGTTCTAGACAATCACCAAGGAGATCGAGGAAGAACATAAAGCTTAGGTGACTTGAGATGAGTCACATGTTAGTGTTGGGAGCTTGTTGGCACCATGCCGAAGTGGAAAGAAGGATGATCATGGGAAAGAAAGTGTGCAAAAAATGAAGTAACAGCTGGAGAAAGAACAACACGTGTGCATGCAAGAAAGCATGCAAAAGGAAAGTCATAGTTGGAGGAAGAACAACACACGCATGGGAGGAAGACCTAACGCCGATAGGGTTAGGGTTTTGGTAATACATTGTAAATGGCTGAAGATCCTGATAGATATAAATATAGATATGCAGGTATCATATAGAATTTGGCTTTTTTGTAGTAAGTTTATTGTTTTTGTAAAGGTTCGAGTTCTTGTAACATTCCATTAGAGCAATGTGCGAGGGGATGCATTATACAATACTATTATGTACTATTTTTGTAAGCTGTTGAGAAAATAACAAAAAAGGGAAGGTAGATATGAGGATTAGATCATAGGTTGTAGAGCCTAGTGCGATCTAGTTTTCCTCATATAGATCTTACCCATAAGAGGGGAATTGTATGCACGTGGCGCCAGAAAAGTAGAACTACCATAATAAAAGAGCCAAGAGCCAAATATTTGTGGACATAGCCTAGGAGAAGGTGAACCATGTTAATATCTGTGTAATGTGATGAATGCATGCATATCTTTACTTTATTCCAACAGTTAATGATTATGCTTGATGAATGAGTTAATACATTGTCACGGAATATGTTTATGTTGTTTGGGAAATAACATGTGAAATATACACATGCATCCATGAGGAATAAGTAGATTACGCTTACAACTCATAGTACATGGATTTGGGTCATAAACCCCTATCTCATACTCAATCCTAGGCTGTAAACACCTAAGTCTTACAACCACTCATTTAAATCTATCTTGGGTGAGACTGCGTAGTGCATTCTGTGTACTGCGTTTCCTTCTAGTTTACCAGAAGGGTCGATAGTTTTAGCAACTTTGTTGGAAACCTGAATGACATGAACCCTGGGTCAATAACTCAGATAGACAGGTAGAGAATACCAATCAGGTAAGAAACCAAAATTGTCATTCAATCAAGTGTGCCTGTAGAGGACATCAAGCCAACCGTCAGCGGCTTTGAAATAATGAAGGTAACCTTTCATAAGTTAATCATGCATTTCCTTCAATTTCATGACCCTGTCGATGAGTACATAAAGTTACACTTTTCAAATGCTTTGGAGCACGTAGGCTTGATCTTTTTATCAGCATTTGAAGGTAATATCGGTGATCATAAGAATGAAATTATTCAGTTGTCATGCTTCCCTTGTCTTTTATGTATCATTTGCTGTGAAGCGAAGGATTCAGTTATCAAACAATTTGAATGTCTATGGTGGAAGTTTGCTTTCACCTAGTATTTTGTAAAAGTTAGTTACCTTAGGTTTTGTACATAAATAAGATCCCTCAGTAGAAGGTGTGTTTTATTTCATTTTTAGAATAGTGTACTTGTCAGCCTGTTTTCTTCAGTATGATGTTTCAGAGCATGACTCCATATCCCAACAGCTAAGGCACTGGAACTACTTATTCTTGGCAATTCACAGGGAGCATGCCATCCCATGTGGAGCCAAATGTTAACACTAGAATTTGCAACCTATTTCATAGGAATCAAGCATAATTGAGTTTTATTGTCAAGATCATTATGGTATAAATCATGTGGCATTTTGCCCATGATTTCTGTTAGTGATCAAATAATTCATTCTGAAATTTGTTTGAAAAATGATGCCTCATATTGTGGAGGACTTTTGACTGCCTTACCAAGATCTAAAAATAGATTTGAAAGTACCATTGGAAATATTAGGACTTCTATATGTCAATCGACTATTCAAGCATGTAAAACAAACTCTCCACGGTTTAGAAATTTGATTTTTCCCAAGGCAGTTTTCATTAAAAAATATGCGCTTTCACTAGCTCATTGGTTTGGAAATCTGCTAGTTAGCCATTGAAATATTTCCTTTTCACCAGCTAAAGGGGTGGATTCAGGGAAATTAGTTGGTGAAAGCGCAGAAGAGTTTAGAAACGTCTTCTTTCTTCCCAGATCGTGATTTTTTAATTCCTGAACACGCGGGAAAGGTGTCAAATGATGGATAATAATTAGGAGAAGCTAAATCATCTTTCTCATCTAGTTTTAAAGAATATATGCATAACCTTGAGGTATCAAAATTGACTTGCAGAAGCCATTGGCACCGTTTAAGAATAGTTATGGGTGTCAGGCCTTGTCTTGATCCCGATGAAGGAAGTTACTGAGAACGAGAGCGGTGGTTGAGACCTCATCTCAACACATAAATGGAAAGCCAGAAAGGATTGGCAGATTTGAGCTTGCGTTTATTAGAGAGTTGCATGCAAAATTTGACAGAGAAGGTCCAGAAAGAAGAGCTCATGTCTGACAACAGAGTATTGTCTACACAGTCTGATAGAGAATACGCCGACTGAAAAACTTTGAATGCAACAATCTGATCACACTCCTGATGGTTGCAACAATTCTCCTTATATATAGGTAGTTTTGATATTTTGTAAGGGTCGATGGTTGAGCTAGGCTCCCTTATTGTAATATTTTGATGAAGAACACTGGTTCTCTCGTTATGTAACTTGATTTGAGACTTCTTGATTAATCTAAGTCGTCTTTCTTCTTCCATATTATTTGCCTCTGATACTGAGAGAGTTTAGGATTGACTGATTCACATGGATTGTTGTAACTGTATTGTGATGAATGTTTGATTATAGTGTTGTTATAATGTCTTTTAGTTTCCTTGAAAATTTGAATTCAAGAGGATCTTGTGTTTGATTTTTTTCCTCCTTAAGATGATGGAAGACCTGATGTCCATAACAGACCTATACACTTTCTCACCAAAGTCTTCCTCCTATTCACCTTTACTCCAACTTACTGACTGAAGTTGTATAAGACCTCAATTCCTTGTGCATGCCAACCTAGATTTTCTGAGTTAGAACGTTATTATCTCGAGTATTATCCATTTGACCCCCTTAAAACTCATTTACATTTACTGTATAAACTGATGGGTACTGGGCTTATCCTCATTCTAGTCCGAGGGTGATTCCTAGTGATAACAAAAGTTGAATATGATAAATTCGCCAGGTCCAAGAAGGATAATTGTCCAACATATACAATAACGGTGGAGTTGTTGAGATCAGTCTCCAAGTGGGATATTGTTGGTTGTGGAGCCTAATTATCTTCCCAATTTATAGGTCTTTGTTTTCAGCTGTGTTTATATGCTATGAAGACTTTACACCCTAGAATAATGTACACTCCTCCATGTGGGGGAGTACAGGGGGAGTTACCCCCCTGCGGGGTTTGATGGAAATAAGGGGCCCCTGGTGGGGTTTGGGGGCGAATCCCCTGAAGGAAAAATTTCCTTCTAAATGTATATTGTAATTTCGTAGTAAATTCGATCTATTCATTATAAGGTCGCAGATCTGATGGTAGAATTTATGTTAGGGTTTTTTTCCATAGAAGGCAACTCTCTTTTATGAGGGAAATGTATTGCAACTATGTATCATTGTGAATATTGTATTCTGAGTGAGGAGACTGTGAGAGAAAGAAAAGGAAGTTACAACGAGTGTGTTGTAGGTTGTATCCCTTCATTTGATGGATAATAATAAAGGAAGGACCTAGAAATTTCTCTGGTGGATGTAACCCACACTGGGTGAACCACATATATCTACGTCTCTATTGTATTGTGTATATTCTATGTTTTATTTCCACATTTTATTTTATTTTATTGCTCCATGATCTTGTTTTTATAATAGTGGAAGGTATGGATTGGTTCAATATGTGGGTACATGTTGTGTGCGTGGATGAATATGAGCCATGGAGCCAATCAACCCATCAATATCATGCGATGTGTCTGGTTTGTCCTAGCCAAAGGGCGTAGGATGAGGATAATTTGTAAGGATAGTGTATAGATATCTTGATTGGGAGTAGATGAGATCAAACTATTATGCCTTGGTGATGGATTCATCTTCATTTTGGGGAAGGGTTGTAACCACATGTTTGGCAAGGGTAGGAACGAGTGATTGGAGGAAACAATCAAGTCTTTGTTGTGGAGTGGTATTCTCCTTGCATATGATTTGACATCTACGCCACTCATGAATATGGTTAGAGATATGAACATCAGTGGTTTGTTTGCATTCTAAAATAATCTGTAGATCAGTGTCATGAAAAATAGGGAGTTGAAAAAATGACAGGAAGGCTCTAGATAAAGACTCAAAGGTTGCATGGGAACCATAATTCTCATATGTGTACCATTTGGCTGCAGTTCCTGTGAGGGCTCTCTAAAATAACCGTCGATGAATGGAATCTTCCATTATGCTATTGGAAGAACACCACAAGTGGAAGAACATGACATGTTTGGCTGGGTCCTCTCCAACTTTTCCTTCAAACTTGGGAATGTCTGAAGGTAGTTTTGTGGGCATATTCGACTAGGTGGGGTCATGCAATATGGGATCATTTTTCAGTTTGGTTAGATCTAGGATGTTGATTGAATCCAAGTAAGGCATGATGGGGGTGGGTCATGCGATGTTATGAGAGGAAGTGATTCCTTAGGAATTTTGTACTTTGTGAAAATTTTTGAGCTCCGCCTCTTTGTGGTGGAGGGATTGTTTATGACTTGTTTGGGATATTGGTTCCAATGAAAGTGGCTCCTAGTAATCGTGATCCTAGTACCATAGGACTAACTAGTGTATGTGATGGTACTACTCATGTCTTAACAAAATTAGGAGCACAACCCAAAATTGGGGGTAAGTTTCTCAAGCATATAGAATGACGAAGATACTGTGCCCCCCCTATGATTCTATCCTAGAAGTGGGTGTGTGTAAATAGTGGTGAGGGATGATAGGAAAAACTGCTTGTAAATTAATTTAAACAATGCATTCATAAAATTGTATGTACTCAAGTGGTGAAAATCATACATCATGACAATTTCAAAAGTGGTTTTGGATTTTTGTAACTCCTCGTGGGGGAATAAAAATCAAATAACAAGTGTGCATGTATTATCCAACGTAACATCCTTCTTCTCAAATAACACTGGACCTCCAAAAAATATCTCGACCGTGGAGCCAAAACCCACTTTAGGAGAAACTAGTGAAGGTACGAACAATACATTATAATGAGGGATGAAGGGGGAATATCTCAAAAGTATTGGCAATATTTCCCAAAAATCGTTCAAAATATGACTGAGGTGTGCATATGGGCCCTTACAACTCTTTTAAGACTAATTTTCAACAAGTAAGTTAAGAGGATTGGCCTCTTTGAAAGTTATTTGATTTACCAAGGGAGATGGAGACTTATCCAAGAAACATATTTTTCTGATTTCCAATATCACTCCAAGGTGGGAGGAAAGAGCATACTCCAAGATTGGTTTATATGGTCTTCTAGTCCCAATTTAATGTGATGACTTTGCAAAAATGAAAGCTTTGTTTAAAAATGCAAACAACCTCCTAATTCATCCATATGGCAACCAAGGAAATCAAACATATTGTGGTTCCTTTTGATATTCCTAATTATCTATGCATGATGTGGGGTTTATGTATGAAATAATGATATCTCATCCTACTTGTGATGGAAGTTACAAAGTGATAAAATAATATCTAAACTACTAAGTGGCAATGGGAAACTCAAGCCTTACAATTTTTGCAAATTTAAGATAGGTGCGCAGAAAAATCATAAACAGTCACACACAATGCGAAGACTGCGCATTTTGAGAGTTCTGACAGTGCACAAATGTGTGCATACCACACATTTGTTCATCCTAAACCCACACACACTGATGTAGACACCACATCTTCCTCGACAAAGTCTCTGCATGACCTCCTGGTCTTAAGGATCGTTCAATTTAATTCATGAGCCGAAGCAGCTCTTTCGGAGTCCCTGTTGGAATCTCCTTTTAAATCGATCCACAGGTCCTTCGGGAAGCTCCCCTGTGTGAACAGCACTAGGCGGGAGCTCCACCTTTCCCTAGCGACCACAATGCTATGAAAAAGGACCGATTCCAAAGGTGCTTGTTGCAACTCGCAACTCGCGAGTTCATGTGTCAAAAATCCTGACTCTTCCTTCCCAATCTCGCGATACCCGAATTGTCGATACAGGTATAGCTCTTCCTCTTTCAACGCCCTCCACGCATGACCACCGGATAGGCTTAAATGCCAGTGCCTCTCACAACTTGCACCTTCGTGAGTTCATGGGTCGAACTCTTCTGCCCTCCTGTTACGATTTCCCAAGACGTGATAAGTCAGCGCCGGGTTGACTCCTCCCTTGATTCTTTTTGCTATTCGCAACCTCGCAGGTTGAAGCACCAAGCCCTCATGCTCTTATCTCATGAATCCTCGAGACGTGAGAAATCAATGGAGCGTTGAATCCCTTCTCTAGGAGATGTGTGTCTTCCTATCTATCATGCGGACCCCACCTTATGGCTCTGCCACATGTCCATACGAGCCTCCACTCTCAGCACTTCACAACTTCTGATGTCGAAAGTGACCCCTCTCAACCTCTGAAACCCCGAATGTGCAATAGGCGATGGGGTTCCTGATCCAACGATCCTCCCATTCTCTAGATCCAATGGCTGTCCTTGCTCCTCATGATTTCGCAACTTTGCGACTTGGAGCACCCAACCTTTGGGCTCTCACCTTGCGAACCTATGAGTTTGCGAGATCCCTTGATCTCTGCCACTTGTCCTCCTCAGATGGACGATCCTGATCCTCTCGCAACTTCGTCGCTCGCGAAGTCGAAAGAATTCCCTCTATGACTCCCGATGTCTGAATCCCCGATATGGGTGATCTCGCGACACGCGTCCACTCTTAGATGAATGGCTCAGATTTCCTCAGGACTTCGCTACTCGTGAAGTCAAGATGCTCACCTTTATGAGTCCCGGTGCCTGAATCTCCGAAATGGACGATTCCGCAACACGCGTTATCCCACAGACGGACGGCTCAGATTATTTCTCCTTTTCACGATTTCTGATGTTGAGTGCCTGAACTCTCGTCCTCTAGACTCCCAATCTCTAGAATGTTGATATCCCGATATCACCCCCTTCAGGACTCTCACTCTACTACTCTATGCGTGAGGTCTAACCCTCGTGCAACTCTCAACAGATATAACGGTTGTTGGTGATTCTGAACGAGATCCAATGGCTCAAATTCTCTCCTGCTCTTGTGCTCCTCCACTGCTCCCTGGACATGAAATCCTTCAATGGTCTAGATCTCCTCGGCTTAATCTGACAATAGCTATTGCTCCTCCTGAGCTTCGCGCTTTTCTTCCCAGACTTGGAAGAATTTCAAATTCTTAAAGGCCTCGACCTTTGTTTCTTTTCTCTATGAGCTTCACAACTTTGAATCCTCACTTGCACGTATGAAATGCTACTCTTCCCAAGCTTTGGTCCCAAATTCTTGAAATCCTTGAAGGATTCTGACTTCTGCACTCCTACAGAGTCTTTGCACCCAAAGTGTTGTCTCTTATGAGATTTTCAAATACTCAGACCCCTAAGGGATTTTATCCTTCTTTCTTCTTCTGCAGACGAAGAATTTTGATGCCCTCCTAGCTATGCTCGGCTTAAGAAACCTCTTGTTGAGTCTACAGGGTGTTCAACAACCCTGCGAAGATCCCTTAGTGTCGGATTCTTCCTTCAATTACATAACTCAAGGAGTTCTCTTCCTGTGCCTGTCTACACATGTACTCTATGCCCACCTGGCAGAGTATCTTCTTACAGAACATCTAGCATTTCTGTCCTCTCCTGTGCACCCTATGCACCTTCTCAATGCCCTCCTGGCAGAGCTCTTAGAAATATTAGTGATTCTCACTTCAGTTGAACTCACAACAGAGTTCTTCTTCTATGCACTCCTTACACTAGCTCAATGCCCACCTGGCATATTTTTATAGAACTTCTCAGAGATTCTGTCTGCAATTGTGTTCCTCCACAACCTCACCTCCTGAAGTATTCAACAACCTCAAAGGTCTTCCTTCGAGTTAATGACTTCAGCTTCTGTGCCCACCTGGCACGTCTTTGTCTGAATCTCTAGATTTCAGAAGTGCATCTATGCATTGGTATTCAGAGACCGCAGTACTCTGTCACACCCTCCTAGCATGAAACCACAAAGAACCTCTCAAGCATGAAAATCAAACAACTCCCTGCAAATGGAAACCTATAGCATACATCTATAGCATAAAAGAACACAATGAAGCTTCCACATAACACAGAAAACATGTAGGAAAATATTCTCTGGTTTATATTAATGTAAATGCCTCTTTACAAAGGTGTCCCTAAGCTCAGACTTTAACAAAGTCTCGACTCTTTCTCTTCTACTCTCTCCTTCCTAAAACTATTACAAAATGAGATCAAAATTGATCTTTTACATGAGGGGGCTCTTCGAGCTCTTCCCTCCAATCTACCTACCCTATTCAATTACATTGAATGGGCTGTCTAGTCCAGAATCGGATCTAGATCTCATCCTTACAAACATTAAAGGCCTACCTACTCTAATGTCTTCACAAAGGCACGACTCCATGGCTCAACAACCTACAACATTAATTACATTCATATTTGAATTTGAAAACGAGGGCTGCACCTCTCTTCAGCCTTGAATGCATGCGCTGACGTGGTTGGCTAGCTGGATGGATGATGTGGAGAGATGCTCCTGCATCACGCATGCAAAGAAGTTGGCAGGATGAAAATTTTGAACAAATTCTCTTACTGTGGGGTGAAATCCTTCTCTCAAAGGGTGAGATTAGGCTAGTTTTGATTCCTGCACATGAAAACAAGTAAGAAATAAAACTTTAACAACCTAATTGGGAATAATTTTGATTCAAAACCCCAGTATGGTCGCCAATCCGTTGGGTTTCTTTTGTCACAAGGGTAAGCAAAATGAGGTCCCTTAACTATCTAGTTAGGCTATCCAGAAAGCACAATAGAGAGTTAGTTGGTTAGTGGCTCAACTAACATAAATAAACAAGAAATAAACAACAATGAAATAAATATAAACTAAGCAAGCAATAACTTGAAATGAATGCAAAAAGAAAACACAAGATACATATACAAAGTAAATTGATCTTTTAATTGATACTCCTTGGAGAAATATGGGAACTTATGAGTCCCCTCTTCCTCATTGGGAAATCTCTTGAGTACCCAAGTACAAAATATTCTTTCTACTATCAATGGATAACAAAGGAAAATGGTGAAGAAAAGAGTGGTGGAATACTCAAGAGGAGAGAGTCCTAACACTTGCTATGGATGCCCAAAGCTTTCTAAGAGGAAGATGGTTTCCCAAAGCTAAAAATGAGCAGCATAAAAATATACAAATGCTTCCTCTTTTTTGGATACAATGGCCCTTTATTTATAGGAGGATGGCAAACGTTTTCCCAACTAGTTTCAAGTGTGAATGGGAGGCCCTTTGAGGTACCTCCCATCATTTTCAGTGATCCCAAGGTGAATTTTTGGGGTGATTTTGGGTATGGGGTAGATCCACTCCATCCCAAAAGTGGTTGAGGCTCAACCAAAATCATCAATGCATTGTTTCTGGGTTCACACAGGTTTTTTGATTGTCAGTTGCACACTCCATGTACGGTGCACGTCGTACACCGTGTTAGCCCATGTGGATGTGCGCATAATGCTTTTGTTGAATGTGCACGAATTTCCAAAACCACTTTTATACAATTTTATGATTGTCTTATGAAAATGAGTGTAATACTTCCATAAGTATTGGTAGTATGTTGTGTTTGTGTTAACTTTTTCTTCATCCATTGTATGTATTTGTAGTGAGACATTTTCTGGTGATAACAAAGAGGTTGTTTGGACTAATGAACATAGAGATGAAGTCTTTGCATAGAGTAAAATTGTGTTGGAACAAGTTGAAGATGCACTTGTGTAATATGAATTAGTATGTCCTAGGCCTTGATGTCACACCCAAATACTTGGTTGGAGGCCTCTAAACAAACTATAGAATCATAGGTAGTGGTGAATGCTCAAAAAAAGAAACCCCCATTTATTTCTTGTCCTTTCCCCCCTCTGACACCGACAACAAATGGATCTCCATCTCATCCCCTACAAATACACAAGTTGTTGAAATTGTAGAATGAAAACACTTGAAAAATGACAGTGATCAATGACCCCCATTACATCATCCTAAGAATTTTTGGCCTACATGGCCTCCATTTCTCTGATGCTATCAAGAAAATGAGTAATTTTTTTTTGTACCTACTCAAGTGCGAAGTACTTATCATATGCTAGGAACTAACCCACCTTAACAATTATAAAGAATTTAGTGGCCTTATTATGAGTGTGTTAGATCATCTTGCCAATAATTTCATCATATTAAAAAATTAAGATAGTGCTATGCTAAATAAGTCGAGGACTATTTGTAAAGGATCCACATTGAAAATTAGGTGCATACAAAAGTAATATGCGAGATTAATCTCTATTTTACTGCCACAATGTTCATTTGATCCAGGTGGATATCGGTGGCCACCCACCTTTTCCAACTGGCCCAAAACATGTTTCTGGCAATTTTGGCAATTTACTATTTTTAACATGTTTTAACTTCCGGGGCCATTTTGAGGGCCTAAATGAAGTTTTTTCAAGATCGAGGTTCTCAATGATAGCCAAAGGCATGATTGAGCCCCCAAAATGAATTTCCTCGACGATATCTTTCCAATGAGCTATCACATGCCTAAAACGGAGATCGTATGCAAAAGTTACGACCCCGGGAACTTGATGTACTAACTTACCCAAACGGGGCCCACATGACTTTTGGTGCTTCATCTCCTAGAGTTAGGTTTTTGGATGTCTATGAATTTTGGCATTCTCATCTATTGTAAAAAGGCCTCTAGAGACTCATTGTAATTATCTTCTTGCGAATGCGAGTAGCCGTCACATCTCTTCTCAGAGATAAGCTGCCACCATTCTAGCGAGTCTTTCACTCTGTATTTTTACAGTCTCTGTACATTTCTCTGAGTAATAGAAATCGTGTATTACTGTATATCTATGTTTATGGTTGCATCTCTGATACATTTATGTTATATTATTGAATATCTGCAATATCTTTGTGCATTTCTTTATTATATCTCCGCTCTCATTTTGTGCCGAAAATAATCCGGATCAGTGGTATCAGAGCAGGCTGCTCTTGATTTTTTTTTAGTGCATGTCCCCGACAAGGTCCGTGTTATAACCCTACATTTCACTATCCCTGCTTACCTGGCATCAGGCCAACTCATTGCCCTTCATTGCCAAAGCCATGCTGAACAGACTCTTCAAAAACCTCCCAAATTAAGTAACCCATGCCCTAACCTATTACTGGGCACGTTGAGATGCTGGTAGGCCTTCTACAACACGCGTTGGAATGGTGGCTGGCCCACTACAACCCGCGTTTACCTAACAAAGCAAAAAATCAGGAAAGTTTCCGCCGGGATGAAGAGCTTTTTGTTGATACTGAGAGGGGGGTGAATCAATATCAAGTACAATTTAAAAATCTTTTTCAACTTATACTTAAACCATTCAATTATATCCAATGAGAAATGAACAATAGTATAAGAGTTACACCAATACACCACAATACACCATGCACAATATATGAGAAATAATCAATAGTTTT
>ML825553.1:10173-21081 GCA_009831015.1 Picea engelmannii | reverse complement strand
AAGTTATTCAGGACCCCCCTCTAACACAGGGGCTAAACACGAGGTCGCGTAAGGAAAGGCAGCGGAGATAACCCCTCCAAAGCTGGACCGAGCATTGTGGAGAACACATATAGAGGATCTGTTAAGGGATTCCGTCGTTTGCATTTGCCACGGAGCTTCGTGGGTCTCGAATTCGTTCGAGATCCTCAGTCGTCTTTCGGACCACTTGCTCTCGATACCCTTGACAGGTTTCGGGCTTGATACCCTGCTCATTGTGGTCTACCCGACTGCCGACTGTACCCGCCTGATAGCTGTTCACGTGCTGGCAAACTAGTTGCAAATCTTTTCTAGGGACATACACAGGTGACTGCGGGGGTATACCGCGGTACCTAGGACGGACATCGGACCAACGCTTTGCAGAGTATACCCGGAGGGTGCTTCCGTATTCGAGTTGCACTTGCACCGGTAAGTTTCTCTAGTGTTGGTTGTTGTAACTGTTCTTCCTACTAGTTTAGTGCTTGATTGATTTATCTTCTAGGGGATTTATTTTAGAGCGTGTTACTTTTTGTTCGTGTAGAATACCTTAGCGTGTCATGAATCTTCTCACACAGTGGAGGATTCAGAGCTTCGCCGGTCACGGAGGCTTTTGGGCCTGCCACCGGTTATACTGGAGCCACCCCCGCCACCACTGAGGCAAAAGTTAGACCAACGAGGGTCTTTTGAAGCAACCGCGTTTCAAACCATTGAGCCCAAACAACCCCCGGAGGGATCAACCGCCAATCTTAGATTGGTTGAAACCTCAAACGCTGATACTGGGCCGGACATTATTGTGTCAATTCAATTTTACAAATGCCTATCAGCGCCTAACCCAGTTATGGAACAAATCCTTGGGAATTCTTCCATTCCTATCACTGTTGTTACCATAGGAGAAGATTCTCCTAACTTGCCTTTGTCGACGGTCCGGGCCACTATGGTCTCGGCCGCAACTACGTCACACAGTGGTCTGATGCCATCTATCGTGGCGGCCACACCTCCTTACACACCTAGTGCGACCGGCCCTCCGTTTTCATACGGTATGCCTAGTTCAGGAACAAGTCCTGCACTCACCACTTCCATTTCACAGACTTTGGGTCCGGGGTCAGGGAGCTCTAACGCTCCTCTGCAAGGTCAACTTGGGGGTATTCCTTTCCCTTTCAATGCTTTTCCTTACGCTGGGGGTCATATCCCTCCTTCGTCCCCTTCGCTTAGTGGATTGCATCAGCAGTCCGTCGGGCATCTTGCACACACAAGTCCACTTGGAGCCGAGAGTCAAGGAACACCTGCGCAAACTCTACCGGTAGGTTCATCGCCATTCATCTGGAACGAGATGTTTGGTAATAACACCCTCGCATCCACTGCTTTCCCATCAGGGGGCACACCTATTTTTGGACAGTCTACACCGGCACAGGGTACTATTCCTGCGCTGGGGGCACATATACCAGGACCTTGGAACTTAGGACAAGGATCCGTTCCCTCATCTGGAATGTTGTTCTGGGGCAATTCTTTCCACAGCCAATGGAACCCCGGACAGGCCTCTATGCCTCTCCCCACAGGACCGGCATGGGGGAATTCTTCCCAAAGTCCCTCAAATACGATGAACACCCAACATCCTATGTCCTTCATGGGGAATCAACAAATGATGTCTCCTCAAATGCAAAACCCTTACGATGGTCAAGGCCAAGGTTTCTACCAAAACCCTGGCCAGCAACAAAACTTTTCCTGGCAACCTGGTGCCAGTCAAACCCCAGGACCCTTTTATCCTAGCTATCAACAACAACCTAAACTACCTTTCTTGGCAACGCTACACTTGTCGGATTTAACACGGTTGTTGAATGATCCTATCTGTCACGATCCGTGTTGGCCTCCTATGCCGACGAAGTTGCCTTCAGACATCCCAAAGTTTGAAGCCAAGCCTAATGAAGATCCAGGTGATCACGTGACCACTTTCCACTTATGGTGTTCATCTAACTCACTGAAAGATGACTCCGTCTAGTTAAGATTGTTTCAACGCACTCTTATTGGGAGTGCCGCGAAATGGTACATAGAGCTTGATCGTTCATGATATTCCTTTTTTGGCGAACTGGCTATGGCTTTCCTTAACCATTTCCAGTTACCTGTGAGATACGATGCCGGCACAGAGTTGCTAGCCAATTTCGAGCAGACGTCAGCGGACCATATCTCGGATCATATTCGAGAGTGGCGACGCCAAAAGAGTCTTATGAAGGTACCCGTCCCACCAGCATTCCTGCTTGAGTGGTTCCTTAAGTCTTTAGGTCCACAGTTATCCAAAGACGTCACAACTTCAGGGGTCTTCTCCGAGGAAGAGG
The DNA here is from genome assembly GCA_009831015.1 of Picea engelmannii. Taxonomy (NCBI): domain Eukaryota; kingdom Viridiplantae; phylum Streptophyta; class Pinopsida; order Pinales; family Pinaceae; genus Picea; species Picea engelmannii. The sequence goes on along the minus strand of ML825553.1, from coordinate 18,736 downwards.
CCATCATGAGGGCTCAACAGTTTGAGCTTATCTATTCTCAGTCTGGTCGATTGTACACCATCCTGCCGGATGCACCACGATCAATTCTGGACAAAACCAGACAGAGAGCTGGACCACATGCTGACGGTATCATTGGTTCGGCACAAACTAAGCCCGCTGAGAAATTGACTAAACAATTGCAGCAGTTATCTATACAACACTCAGCGGCCAGCCAGACTCTTGCTTTGGCTACTCCTCCTACTCAAACGTCGGAAGTACACTCTGTACAGATGACTAACCCAAAGGCCAACCAACAGCCTGAAGGAAAGAAAAAACAACGCAAGAAGAGTAAGGGGGATAAGAAACAAACTGATAATGCTGGCGAGGTCACCACCGAAAAGAGGAAGGTGAGGTATCCGTGCAACCTTTGTGCGGAAGACCACCCAACCCACCTATGCCCTCGACTTGCAGAGGCCCAGAAGTTTGTCACGCAACAACAACAAGCTGTGTTGACTAATCCCTTTCAGCATGGGCAAAATTTAACCCAAGCCTCTGCAACTACAAAGGGGGGAAGCCACGAACACTGCCCTCCCCCAAACAGTTCATCTTTCATGAACGTATATATGGTGAAAAGTGACGCTTTCATTACGACTAGAGCTCACGATTATAGCAAACCAAGTGCCTCTGAGAAGGGAAAAGAAGTCAAGATCCCATCTCTTCCTCTACAGATCGAGAAGACGTTGGGTGAAACAATGACTCGCATCCCAAAAGGTGTGTTTAAACGAGCTTCTCATAATCCAAACGCAAGGGCCGCCCAGAACTACTCTGTGGTGGAAGATTTGTCACAGACGCTTTGTGCTATGTCCGCTTTGGAAGTCCTCCAAAGTTGCCCTGCTAAGAGGAAATCCTTGTTGACTGCTTTGGGCTCTACTAAGACTTGTAACCCGGGAACTATCATGTTAGATATGACTGACTTGAAACCTTGTTTTCCTTACCATGTCGCGTTTCATATAGTAGTGGCTCACCCCATGAAAACTTTTACATGAAATATCTTCTGCACGGTGGTAGACGAGGGCGCTTCGACTTGCGTTATGTCGTTAGCATGCTGGAAAGCTATTGGTCAACCTGAGTTATCTCCGTCACCTACTCTCCTCACTGTTTTCGATGGTCATTCTTTCCGACCGCATGGCATCATCCCTTCTTTCCCTGTGCAGTTAGGGGGGAAGACTGTGTGCGTCGAAGTAGAGGTAGTCGATGCCCCCATCGATTACAATGTATTGTTAGGTCGTAGTTGGACTTATGCAATGTAAGCGGTGGTCGCTATAGTTTTCCGAGTCCTATTGTTTCCACATGAAGGCCGGATAGTGACCATTGATTAGTTATCCTTCTCTCGACCTGACCCAGCTTTGGGGGCATCCACGGTTCCCATGGTTGATAATCCTCAAGCCAGTGTCGTTAATGTAGGAGTTGGCTTGTGCCCATCTTTGATGGGTACTTTCGATTACCCACCTCCTCATAGCGATGTCAAGTTTATATCGACTCACCACAAGGCTGAGATTTTCCATGTTTCATCGTTTCGCACGACTTACTTTCAGGATCCGTGGACTCTTGCTTCCCCATTAGACACGATGGATGCGACGGGGCATGCGAGCATGTCTACACCCTTGTCGGTCGCTGAAGTAGCGTACTCTCTGGTTCAGAAAACTTCAGCTACTCCTGATCCGATTCCCGCACAAGAGTTGGATCCGTTACTGGAGCCTATCTGGGCTCAAGATTCTCTTGTCAATACCGATTCGTTAGACTTAGTCTTGCCTTCTGACGAAGCCATAATCGAAGCAATGACTAGTCTGGACAAACCCTGGGATGATCTTCATCACAGGTCATACTTCCTCCCAGAGTTACACCGAATCGAGGTAGGAGAATTCACTATCACCATGATGGGAGATCAGCCTTGTCCCATTAACCTCTTGGCTACACAAGATATTTATGCTGAGGGAAACATGGCGACTATCGCTGCCACGATACCTATCAATATCTCCCAAAACCCCGACATTGTGGAGAATGTCTTCGTCGGAGCAGATTTCTCCCCCGAAGAGATTCAGATTTACACGGATCTTTTTAAAGAATTCCGCGATGTTTTTGCTTGGTCTTACGAGGAAATGCCAGGCCTCGATCCAAAAATAGTTGAACATGAGATCACTACGTATCTGGACGCTAAGCCTGTTCGACAGAAACTTCGTCTAGTTAATCCTAGGAAAGCAGCAGCCATCAAGGCTGAGGTCGAGAAATTGCTTAAGGCAGGGTTCATATACCCTATTCACTTGACTCAATGGGTGTCAAATCCCGTGACAGTCGATAAAAAACAAGGCACGATTCGTGTCTGTACCGATTTCCGTGATTTGAACAAGGCGTGTCCAAAAGACAATTATCCAACTCCATTCATCGACTAGATCATTGATGAGTGCGCCAGTTGTGAAGCCTCTTCATTCATGGATGGTTTCTCGGGCTTTAACCAAATCCAAATCAAATCTGAGGACCAACACAAAACAACATTCATTTGTCTGTGGGGTACATTCTCCTATCAAAAAATGCCTTTTGGTGTCAAGAACGCTGGAGCCACTTTGCAGCGGGCCATGTCTTTTACGTTTCATGACCTCAAACATATAGTCGAGGCTTATCTAGATGACTTAGCATCAAGCTCTCGCAAGCGCAAGGATCATCCAATGCACCTCTGACTAATCTTCGAGCGCTGTCGCTACTTCCGGATTCGCTTAAATCCCAACAAGTGCAGCTTTTGTGTTACGTCAGGATGTTTGTTAGGTTTCATAGTTTCAACAACGAGGATCATGGTTGATCCTCTTAAGGTGGAGGCAATAGTCTAGTTGCCCCCCCCACACACAATTTTACAACTTCAAAGTCTTCAAGGTAAGGCGAACTTCTTACGACGCTTCATCGCCAACTATGCTGAAATCACCAAGGGCTTCATGCATTTACTAAAGAAAGACGTTCCTTTTTTCTGGGACGAATCCGCGCAACGCTCTTTCGACGCATTGAAACACGCCCTTACAACCACACCTCTTCTACGGCCACCGAATTATAACAAGGATTTCCTATTATATCTGGCTGCCGCAGAGTCAACCATAGGCATGGTTTTAGTTCAGGAAGATAATTCGTTTTCTGAATACGTGATCTATTACCTGAGCCGAGGCCTCATAGGACCGGAACTTAATTATACCCATCTCGAAAAACTTGCGTTGGCAGCAGTGCATGCTATCCAACGGTTCCGTCACTATGTTCTGTTTCGTAAAACCATCGTTGTGGTCGTCGTGAATCCATTTCAGTACATGTTGACACGACGAGTTATCGGTGGGAAAATCAGTAGATGGATGGTCATCCTCCAAGAGTTTGACTTGGATTTTGTTTCAGAAAAGTCCAAAAAGTCACTGGTCTTCGCAGAACTTATTTCAGAACTTCCGGTTGAGTCAGGTGACGTTGTGCTTGAGGAATAGCCTATCCGGGGTGATATGTTTTTGATTGAATCATCTGATCCTTGGTACGGAGATATACTGATCTATCTTCAGACTTTGAAGTGTCCTACCTCTGCTTCTCGTGATGAGCGTCGGCGGATACGCCATCAGGCCAAGAACTATCTTATACTCAATGATACCTTGTATCGGTGCGGTGTAGATGGTATCTTGCGTCGATGCCTCACTCATGAGGAGGCCGTCATAGTGCTCAACGATTGTCATACAGGAGCTTGTGGCGGTCACTTATCTAGGTTGGAAACAACCCAAAAGATCTTACGAGCAGGTTACTTTTGGCCCACGCTTATAAAAGATTGTATCGAGTCGGTCAAGAAGTGCCATCCGTGCCAAATATTCTCATGGAAGATGAGGGCACATCCAGCTCCTATGTTTCCTGTTATCACCGTCGGTCCCTTCACCAAGTGGGGGATTGATTACACTACCTGCAACCCCCCGTCAGCCAGGGGGCATCGCTATATCATTGTAGCTGTCGACTACTTCACTAAGTGGGTCGAAGCTATGCCAACGTTCAAAGATGATGGAGAGACTGCATCTCTCTTATTATTTAACCAGATTATAGCACGTTTCGGAGTCCCGAGAGAGATTGTCACTGACAATGGCAGTCACTTTCAGAATCAAATGATGTCCGAGTTAATATCAAAGCTTGGGTTATGGAAAGAACATTCCTCACCTTACTATCCCCAAGCCAATGGGCAAGTGGAAGCTGTAAACAAAACTCTCAAGACAATGCTATAGCGAACCATCAACTCAGCCAAATCTAACTGGCATTTGATGTTATACTCGACATTATGGGCTTACCGAACATCAGTTAAGACTGCAACCAGTTTCTCACCTTTCCAACTCGTTTACGGGCTGGAGGCAGTCTTGCCCATCGAATGTCAAATTCCATCTCTTAAGTTGGCAGTACATTTACTGCCAGACACTTCTCCGCTTGAAGAACGGTTAGTACAACTTGAGAAACTTGATGAGAAGCGTCACGATGTGGCCCTGGCCAACGAGGCTCATAAGAATAGGGTCAAGTGTCAATATGAGAGGTCTGTTCATCCTCAAGTTTTCTCTGAGGGCGACCTTGTCCTGGTTTACGACCAAGATAAGGACCCCCTGGGGGCAGAAAAGTTTAAACCCATGTGGTTTGGACCCTTCATTGTTAAAGAGGTGTTAAAGAAGGGCACTTATCGTTTGGTTGATTTTGAAGGGAATGCTTTGGCGGAGCCTAGAAATGGGCTCTACCTCAAGAAGTATTACTCATAGCCTCGTCACTGTGGGTATCTTTTGTAACATATGTATAGTCTTTGTGCTATTTCATTCTTTAGTTTCTTTTGAAAAACGTGTCATGGACGTGTCATTAATGTTATCTTTCATCACTATGGCAGATGTCAAATGAGTCCGAGGTGTTCATTGGGTGTGCAGACGGTGCTAGTCGACACACGCGGAGGCTTGCCTCTGCAGCTTGGGTAATCTTTACACCACAGGGTCAGTTGTTATCTTCCGGGGGAATATGCTTAGGTGACACCACAAACAATGTTGTTGAGTATAGCGCAGTTATCGAGTTGCTTCGTGATGCTTTGTCATTGGGTATCTCTCGTCTCCGGGTCTATCTAGATGCTCAACTGGTTGTGTCGCAGCTAAACAGAATATACCTTGTGCACGATCCTACTTTACACCGACGATTCCTTAGGGTACGCCTCAGGAACGCAACTTTGATTATATCACATATTTTCATGTTCCTAGGAGTCTAAATTAAATCACAGATACTCTAGCTAATCACATTTTAGATTGGCATCTTGCTCACACATAAAGAAGATCATGATCAAACACATGTAAATACATTTTGGTACACATAATCCATAAAGACACAGAAAAGAAATAAAAACCATATATATACATCATAAAATCCTCAGAGTACATCGATGGGCGCAAGTGCCTCAAAAAGTGGGAGCCATAACGAGTCACTAGGGCTTATGCCTTCAAAAAATATATACATATAAGTGCTCGAGGCACGTAAAAGTTTACAAGTCGGCTCAGGGCCTGTGGGCCCTGTTATACTCATATACAGCCCGACCCAAACACCTAAATAATCAGACCCAGGTCTGAGGTAACCCCACCATATGAGTCTGCATGGAGGGCGGCAAGTCCTCTATCTCGATCATGGGAACTGTGCAGGTGAGCTCAGTAAAGTTCTGCTCAATCCGCCCAAGGGCCCTCTCAGCCTCTCCTGCTGGAGGGTTCCCTGCTGCTGCTGCTCCCCTGGCGGCGGCAACTGCAGTCTCTGGCCATGGACGACGCCTATTCCGTGAAAAATTGGCAGGCCGCACGGGTCCCACATCTGCAAGCAACACAAATTTCACCCATCAGAAACTCTATTATCCAAAAACATGATATATATCCAAAAAGACATAAAAATTACATATGCAAACAAAAAAACTGTACAGGTGGAGACTTACCCATCTCCCCTCGCTCCTCGCCAGGTGGCACTGGTATAGATGGATCTCTGGAAAAGTTGATCCCTGCGTATGGGTAGTCCTCAATGGCGGGGATCTCCCATGATAGCCAAGAAAAGAAGTCGTTGTTGAAGGCCTCTACGATCCTTCCACCACCCTGTCGCGGCAATAATGCTGCCCATCTACATACTGCAGGGAAAGTCGCCAGATGTCCTCGTACTGTCATCCGAGGACTGAAGCATGGAACTCTCTCAAAGAAGAATGAACACAGGATAGTCCCATACCCGAAGTTCCTGTGTGTCCGCTGTCTACAAGCTGTCAGCGGAGCTTTCATGCTCTCTAAAAGTGTGGTACTCCAATCATATATCTGTGCATTCATGCACTGAACTGCACAGTTCATCTGTGCACACGACGCCTGATGTACGGCGACGGAGCCGGTAATTCGCCCAATGAGCGATAAGATCGTCTGTAGAGTTAGGCTGGTGATACTGCTAACTGGTACCGAAGAGGTCGCCTGGTTGGTCCCAGCCACACAATACTCTGCTATCAATTCCGAGACTTTGCTCGGCCCCGCAGGAAAGGTATGAAAGTTAACGGGTTCCCCTCTCCTCGAGAGGCCCGTTAAAAAGTAGATATCCTCGGTGGTGGGCACCAAGGATTGCCCCTCTATCATAAATGCCTCAGCATCAGGGTGCCAATAGTCAACCAGGGCATTCAGCAGCCTTGGTTGAGTGCGCATAAATGGACATAGGAAGAATTTCACCAAGCCACACTGCGTCAGCACGACCATCACATTCGGATCTGCAGCCACTGCCTCATTGGCAGCCTCATGCTCCCTCTCTCTCCAATGAACATACATCCTACAAAAATCACAAGTCAAAAAGGGGGAGTTAGATCTTGCCACATCCAATTTTTCCATTACGCGGGGGTAGCCCGCAGGCTGTCGAGGCGACAGTCGTGGGTACCCGCGCGCAGCTTAAGCCCTGCGCGTGGGTACCCACGGGCCATCCCTGGATAGCCCGCGTTTGGCTAGGGCCGACCTCTAAAAGGTCGACGACCACCCCCAAAAGCAACCCAAAAACTATAAAGAAAGGATTGAAATGCAAGATGGGGGAGTTTGTACTTACTTGGTCCGAGCAGAAGTTCGTTTGGTCCACTGTACCCACAGAATTACGATATCTGGCAAAGGGGGTCTTTTGGCTCCAGAGTCAATTTCCAAATCAACAATGGTGATAATGAGCTGGCAGCTTATATTTATAGACTTTTTGGCCTCTTTTTGTCACCCTTTTGGCCCCTTTTATCAGTTTCTTTATACCAAAAACCATTTTGGGTGGTTCCAAAGTTATATGGAAGGGATTTGATAAGGTATTGGGACACTTTTCATTGAGTTTCAGAAAAATAAAAATAAAAATATACATAAGGACGGTCCATAAAAAGTTTTTCAAAAATCAACCTGAGCATATAGGGTAGGATTTCATCCCCATTGTTGCATCTCGTTGCCTTTTGTTTTACGATATAGGATCGATCCCACCCAGTTGTGCCACGGAACCATCATATCTGCTCTAGAAGTGTCACAACTGGGTGGTAGAGCTTACCAAAACATGGATGCCCTAGGTAGTTCCTGGTTTCATTATGGTGTCCATGCCATTTCTGACAGCATAGTAGGCTCGAGAGTCTGTATAGTCTTTCCTGAATATGAGTTTGAGCCTCATTTGCATGGGTCTTTTTCACTCTTTGTCTTACCCTCCGGACTCCCAAAACATAACGGGTCTCCTTTTAAGCCCTTTTCAAACCCTCTAAACATGAAAAGATTGCCGAGCGACCTTGTGACCCTTCACGCTCGTTAAACTGAAATTTGAAGTCACGTCTGTCCGGCGGTAGTTTACCCCTTTTTCGGTCCGGACGGTCAACTGTACGAACAAAGGAATACTCTATCGAATTTCGATTCTTTAGAAGAGTATCCTCAGGTATAATTTTATTCCTTTTTCGGGCCTGAGGGACTAAATTTACGAAAAAGAAACCCCCCCGGAGTCCATAGTTAAGCTCTTTTCAGACTCCCTAAAATTGAAAAGATTGTCGAGTGACCTAATTCTTTCACACTCGTTAAACAGTCCAGAAGAACATTCCTGACGGAGTCCATAGTTAAGCTTTTTTCAGACTCCTTAAAATTGAAAAAATCGTCGAGTGATCTTGTCCTTGTCACACTCGTTAAAATGGATTTGAATTGATGTCTAGTCGGTGCTAGTTTACCCCTTTTTCGAACCGACTAGACTATTGACGAAAAAGGTACCCCAATGGAGTTTCCTTTTATGTTTTTTTCAGACTCTCTAAACACGAAAAATCACCGAGCTTCCCTTCTCTGGGCTCGTTAAACTTACATCGAAGGACGTTACCATTGCGTGTTCTATCAACCGCATTTGCATCCTTTACCCATCAGCCTAGTAACAATTTGCTCTTGCGTTTTAACACCTTTGGCCACTGGAGGATTTTTCCCGAGTATCATTTCCTAGAACATCAGTCTTGTCCTTGTGCCTTGAGCTTGTATGTTTGCTATGCTCGTTCCTCCACTGTAACGTAATATTCCTTTATTCTTTTTTC
>ML825553.1:0-10073 GCA_009831015.1 Picea engelmannii | reverse complement strand
TGATTCTTCCCATGTTTGCCTGAGAAAAAGGGTTCTAGGTTTGGGTAGGAGGTTAAAAGTTATTTCTTGAAGGGTCATGATCTGCATGCAAGTTTAAAGCCCTAGCTTGCTAGTCCGTAGGGTAGAAAAACCCCACAACAGTTCGAGTATAGCAAGTTGGGTCTTGAGCTTGTCTCTCTCGAGGAAAATCGCTCTCGCACACCCAAGAAACCCTCAATGGTAGAAGAAAAGAAAAACGATGGAGCAAATGATCCTATTAGTTTGTTGCTTGAGCAAGCTCTCACGCGACAGAGGGATGAAATGATGGAGAATTTTTCCCACATCCTTCAACGCCTGCCAATAGCATCAGGCGCATTTTCATCAAGTGACCACTTTGGAGGCACCTCGCCTTTCAAGGTACAGGTTAATTTTGATATTCCCGTATTTGAAGGTCAAATAGATGCAGATGCCCTAGCTAAATGGTTAAATCTGCTAGAAGGTTATTTCTCTGTTCATAATTTTTCAGACAAGGAAAAGATCACCTTCGCACTCCTTAAGGCTCTCCCCCATGTCAAGCATTGGTGGGAAACTTACTGGGAGCAGAGTTCCACAGAGGATTCTGGAATATATGGGGCCGAGCCCACTTAGGAATTTTTTGTGGATGCGGCAAAGGAACAGTACTACCCTGTTGGAAACTATGAGGACCAGTACATGAGATGGACCTCACTACAGAAAGATAAGGGCCAATCAGTTCTGGAGTTCACCAATAGCTTCCATACCTTGCACACCAAGCTGGGTATCAAAGACTCTGAATGACATTTGGTTCTGAAATACCGTGGGGCTCTACATAGATACATCCAAACTAAAATGGATTTTCTGGACATCTCATCACTTGGTGCTGCCTATCGATATGCTATTAAAATCGAGCAGAAATTTAAGCACCAGAACAAACGAGAGTTCAGGTCTGCAAATCCACAACAACTAAAGTATGACAAAGACAACCCTAACAAACAGTCTCCCGAAAACCAGTCCAAGCCACAGGAAAAGAAGGGTCACGGGAAGACAAAGAAGGACACCGAAAAATGGTGTGATTTCCACAAAAGCCCTTGGCACAACATGGATGAATGTCGCTCAAAACAATCATTGGTGGCCGAGATCAAAGACAAGGAGCCGAACCCTGATTCACAAGCTGATTTTGAAAATACTGGTAAAAGACAGATCATCGACGCAGACCCCACTGCTATTGTCATGACCGCAACAATTCAACCAGAAGAACCAACAGATCCAGAAGAGGGGGAGCGCCTTTTCTCTTCACAGATGTGGGTGAAGGGGACCCCACTGCATTTTATTGTTGATAGCGGAAGCCAGAAGAACCTCATCTCAGAAAAGGTATTCAAACAGTTGGGATTGTTGACAACACCACACCTGCAACCATACAGCATTAGGTGGCTTCGCCAAGGACGAGATCTTCATGTCAGCCAGCAGTGTCGATTATCATATGACATCCAACCCTTCAAGGATGAGGTATTATGTGATGTTGCCCCATTGGATGTCTATGATGTTCTCTTGGGTCAGCCATATATGTGGAAACGCCATGCTATCTATGAGTCTTGACCTCGTAGTGTCATTATTACTCTGGGGGGTCATCTCTACAGGATACCAGAGGTAGTTCCAACTACTGCCCCACCTAAACAGTGCCGCAAGGTAGTNTAGTATCTCATACTACAAAATTCATCTTCTCCACAATCTGTTCAAAAGGGGAACAAAAGGATACTGCAACCACTACAGCCTCATCCCAAGCACCTTCTATCCACCAGAAGCAGGTCGACAAGGTTGCAACAAAGCACAAAGATTCCTTCTGCACACCGTCATCTCATGTAGACAAACGGGTTAAAAAGGTCCAACCCTTCCAGCCACAGGTTCGTGACGACCTTCAACAAACCAAGCAGCGGGATGGTTCCAACAAGGCAAGCAACTCACCAAGATTCAGATTCAACAATCGCTTTCCCCTCTCCCCCAAGAACTCAATGTAATGGATACCATTGCTTCCTAAGGAGGGAGGATTGATCTGAGTGGATATCGGTGGCTACCCACCTTTTCCAACTGGCCCAAAACATGTTTTTGGCAATTTTGGCAATTTACTATTTTTAGCAGGTTTTAACTTCCGGGGCCATTTTGAGGGCCTAAATGAAGTTTTTTCGAGATCGAGGTTCTCAATGATAGATGAAGGCATGATTGAGCCCCCAAAATGAATCTCCTCGACGATATCTTTCCAACGATCTATCACACGCCTAAAACGGAGATTGTATGCAAAAGTTACGACCCCGGGAAGTTGATGTACTAACTTACCCAAACGGGGCCCACATGACTTTTGGTGCTTCATCTCCTAGAGTTAGGTTTTTGGGTGTCTATGAATTTTGGCATTCTTTTCTATTGTAAAAAGGCCTCTAGAGCCTCATTGTAATTATCTTCTTGCGAATGCGAGTAGCCGTCACATCTCTTCTCAGAGATAAGCTGCCACCATTCTAGCGAGTCTTTCACTCTATATTTTTACAGTCTCTGTACATTTCTCTGAGTAATAGAAATTGTGTATTACTGTATATCTATGTTTATGGTTGCATCTCTGATACATTTATGTTATATTATTGAATATCTGCAATATCTCTGTGCATTTCTTTATTATATCTCCGCTCTCATTTCGTTCCGAAAATAATCCGGATCATCATTAGTCATGTATGGATTGCATTGTAGTTCCTTGAACATCCTAAGTGAGCACTTAAATATTCCTTTTTGAATACTAATACACAACTTAAAAATTTGTATGGGATACTATACTTATCAAGGTGTTTCTTATACTTATCTTCTATCTACTACAAAATGTTATTAACATGGCAATGAACATTATAGATCTTCTCTATGGAGTGTGTTACATTGTCAATTTCTTTCTAGGATTATGAAAAAGTTCTAACAACTTGTGGCATTGGATAAGCCATGTTAATGGGTGTTGAAGGTTGAAATCAAAGCATATTTCAATCATATTACAATAAGTAGTGTTGTGGTGAGCATTGTTGTAGTTGAATTGCTTCAAATATTTATTATTATTTCAAGTGTCGGGTGGTGATGATTGTACATGAGTAGAAAATGTGCAAGAGATTTGTTCACAACATTGAGCTATGCATCTATTTTTGGTGAAAGGCTATGGGCATGCCAAACCTTGTCCAACTTATTTCAAAGGGACTTCCAAAAGTTTGAAATTGATTTGGGATCTTCGTATGACATAATGGATGCAAGGATGATTTTAGGGGCTAAATTTCGCTCATGGGCTAATTTTCCATGGTTTTTCCAAAGATAAGATTCACTATTTTAAAAACGATTCGCCCAAATTCTATAGGATAAAATTATTTTACTTTAAAAATCACCAAAATTTTATAAAAAATATATAAAATCCTTATAAATTTGAATATTTTTACAAAAATATCGCCAATCATTTATAGTTGGCATATGAAGGATTAGTAAGATTCGCCAAGGTTTCTACATTTTAAAATAAATTTCCATCCTTAAAATCATCCCTGAATGGATGTAGGTAACTCAAAATTGATCTAAACATATGTCCAAAGAACATACTCATAATACTTGTCATGGGAGAATCGTTTTTTAAGGAATTAGATCTCCATGTTTAATAACATGTCAACAAAAATGAATACATGATAACAACAATGAATACATGATAATGGTTTATATACATTGTTTGCAAAACTATTAAAAAAGATATGGAGATAAACTCTTGTGGGTATTGAGGGATAGGGAGAGATGTATATAGTTCCCTCTTCATGTTAGCCTATTTAGAAGTGATGTACACAACACAAAACCTAATATATTTTTCCATGTTTTCATAGATACGAGGTTAAAAAAAGTATTTATGAAAGACTACTAATGGTGTGATTCCTATAGGCATCACTTGTATAAGTAAAGTGATATTATTCGACAACATAAAGTGAGGTGAAACATTAATTTTTTATTTTTATTTTTATTTTATCATTATGCAATGTAATGTGACATATAACTTCCATCTTGAACTATAAGACCATTTTTCTTCTCTCTGTGCAATTACTCTTGTTAAACCTCAATTGAAAATTCAAATGTTGAACCACATACAACAACAAATGCTAAATAGCAGACCCTATTATATTATTTCAAACTATTTCAATGGTAATTGAGGCAATCACAACCCTTAAGAAGTAAAATTTTGGAGACTTTCCAATATTTAAAACATGAATACTAGAGAATAGGAAGAATGGAAAAAAACATCAACTTTCTCTAGTGGTATTCTACTAGTGATGTAAAAGGGGTTGCAAAGACCCATTAGAATTAATGATAGGATAGGTATGGTGGTCATTTAATGTAACGTGGATTAGGACCACTGTGTTGGTTATTGTTAAATAAGATTCACTAGGTAGTTAGCATTCAATAAGTGCAATATAGTCTAGTCATTAATGCAGGGAAACTAGTGGTTAGGGTTAGGGTTTGCTAGGTAACTATAAATAAGGATGGAATCTTCCTTACGAGATATGTCAAGTAATTACTATTGTATTGGAGAATTTCTCTTCCTCTTAGAGAGGCACATAAATAATATTTTCTCCTTCCATAAAAGGATTATTATAGAGTGTTACCCTACCTTAAGGTTTTGGATCTACTGACATATTGAAGTTTTCCTAGGATATTCATGGATTTTATTTTGTTATTCATCTTCAACATTAAGGATCATAAAAAGTGGTATCAGAGCACTTTCTTGGTCCAAGGGAAATAATTATTTTTCTTTTTGCATATTTTCATAGGGTAGGTTTTTCTCTTGTCCAATTAATTATATCATAGTTGCACCTAGACCTACTTTAGGGTTTGGAAATTTGAGAATGAGAAACTCAACTACCACATATTTCCTCCATTTCATAACTAGATCATACTTGCACCAATGGAAATTGATACAAAGTGGCCATGCCATTTCTAGATTGGGATTATAATAACAATTCTAAAAAATATAGTGGGAGTTATCACCATTTTTAGTTGTGGCCTTAACAACTATACTTTTTTCTGTCTAGTAACCATATTATTGCCTCACTGATGCCATAAAAAATAGAGTGGTCATGCCATTTCTAGATTTAGGCCATAATATATATTTTGAGAAGTGTTGTAGAAGTTACACCATTTCAAGTTGGGGTCTTAAAACTCTTAGAGGAAATTCCTATAGTGTGATTATCTCTTTATTTATGAATCAAATTATAGTGACAATAATTCCATTAGACACAAATTGGTCGTGTCATTTCCAAGTTGGGGTCATAATAACGAATTTGAGAAGTAACACAGAAGTTACAACTATTTCAAGTTGCATCCTCAAAACCATAGTGTAACAACAACACGGACATGATGACATATTAATGGAATCAATATATCATTGAATTCAAATGTAACAAAGAAAATGCCATAGAATTATTTACATTGTATGATTTAGAAGAAGCTTGTGAAGAATGGTATACTAACATTTTTCACTTATGTGAAGACAACTACTTTCAACTTCTCTTTGATGAATGCACCTCTTCGTATGAAGTGAACATCAATGAAGTCATGAGTATCTTATAAATACTAGAGTTTAGTTTGATTATTCTCTAGTAGTAGATTTACCTCTAAATCTACAACCACCCTTTTGTGGCTATATGGATGATATGTTTATTTAGAATGGTCCTAATAATTAGGAGGAAGGATATTTAGATACATATGACCTTGTTGAGCATTTTGAGCAAAGCACTCATCCATTCATTGGTTTCATGTGCTTTCAATGGGTAGCCAACATGTGCAGACATACATGGGACCCAGGATTATGGACACACTTCTTGAACTACTTATTCTCAACATTTAGGGTAACACCAATAACCGAGAGCCAATATTTTTGACACATTTCTCAGTGTGGAGGGAAATCCCATACATGTGATCTTGGCTTACAAATGAACATCATAGGTACAAGTATTTAGGGAAATACCTTTTGAATTAGAGTGTAAAGGTGGGATCCCTATATTAATATAATGAGGACTTAAGAGCCCATTATGGTTAATATTAGGGTAGGTATGGTGGTCATTATTGTAATGTGAACTAGGTCCACTATGTTAGTTATTTTAAAATAAGATCCACTAGGTAGTTATCATTCAATAAATGTAATATGACCAATCATTAATGTAGGGGCCATTGATGGGTGGGATTAGGTTTTCCTAAATAACTATAAACAAGGAATGAGTCCTCCTTATAGGATATATGAAGGAATTATTACTATATTGGAGCATTGCTCATTTGGAGGTTGCCTCGTCAAAGAGGTAAGTGGACAATATTTTATCGTTCCATAAAATGATTATTTTATGGTGTTACCTTACCATGAGGGGTTTGGATTTAATAAGATATTGGAGATTTCTTGGTATATTTTGAGATATATTGTTTATCATTTAGACTTCAGAACAAGGATCATAACATTCTCATATAAACTAGTGTAAATTCATCTCAACTCTTGATCTTTTAAGCGCCATGAGGAATAAAATAAATTGAAATGTATAACTCTTGCTACTTAAAATATCTCAAGTTAAGATATATTTACATTAGTGTGTGTGAATTATTATTTTAATACATTTTCTTTTTAGATATAGTTTTATTTATTTATTATTATTATTAATAAGAATGGATGTCACACATCTCATCTATATTATGTTGTTATTTTTTTAATTATGATATTGGGTCAACCTATTCCACATGTCATGTCATATGTTAGAATGGACATGATGCATCTCCCTAATATTGAGTTGTAAAATATGTTTCGCTTTTTTTGATGCAAAAATGAAGACCATAAAACCTTGCTCAAGATATAAATTTATGTCACCTCAAAAGCACATTTCTTATTAATTAAAGATGCAAGAAGTAAAAAATAATTAAAATAATAATCTAATTTAATATCACAACTTAACTAGACTCCAAATTGAAATACAAAATTCCCTTAATTAATAACTTATATAATTTAAATTAAAAATTCAACACTCACTGTAAATTATATTAGTAGGCAATGAATTTCATCATCATTTTTCAATCTATAATAATTATGACCATCTATAATAATTATGACAATGAACAAACTGCAATTGCAATTGATTATGGTTTTTTTTAAATTATAAAATGCATCCTCATATATCCTAACACACTTAGTCAAGTAGTTTTTGGAGACTCCCCACTTCACCCAAATGGTAATTGATTATTGTTTTCTCTAAATTATAAAATGCATCCTCATATATCCTAACACTTACTAGTCAAAGTCTTTGGAAAATATGACACTTCTCCCTAAAATATGACAATTCTCATATACAAATAAATTGACCAGAACAACGTTGAAAGCCAATCCTTGAAACAGAGCAATGCATAAAGTCAGAGAAACAGACTAGGACGTGTTCTCTTAAGAAATAAACCATGCACAGAGCTTGAGGAACAAAGTATAAGCCTATGAACTCATAGAGACAAGCAAGGGCACCCACCTTAATCCAATTGTTCCCTAGTAAAATTGAGCCTAAACGTCCCCCAACCAATTTTATAATCCTATAAAAAAACCTTCCCCCTTTGCTATGTCTCTCTTTATGCATTCAGTGCCAAACACCCCACATGGCTCTCACAATCCCAATACATTAATTTCACAAAATCAAAGGTCATGTAAAGGCTTAGCACATATTATTTTCCGAATTATTATTTAATTGACCAAAATATTATTATATATTCGAATACTTTTGGGTGGCGTTACTTTAACGTATTTAAATTTCTAAGGTTTGCGACACCGCGTGCGCGGGCGTCAGACGGACTGCCGGGCCGTCAACGGCCGTGAAGACAAGCTGTCCTCCGCCGTCAATTCGACGGCCTGTCGTTACCCTCTCCTAAAAAAATACTTATATACGATTGCACCGACATGCTACGTACGGATACAGTTCGTATACGATACGGCGTATCTACATTATCACAATTTAAATCACGAGGATTAAGGTGGAGATGCTTTTGGAATTGAATATTCTACCATTACTTTGCAAAGGCGAAGTAACCTCCAATATATTAATGGTTCAGAGTAATGTAAAAAATCAATGCAAAAGGTTTGTTTTTTATAATGTGTAATTGCATGTGATGTTAACTTTATTTTTGAGTGGTTGCAGGTCTCGATTCCATGTGATGTTCGTTATGTCCTGACAAGATTTTATTAGGTGCAATGTCCCTTTGAAACCCAACAAGAATTTTGTATGCATGGGATTCAAGCAAGCAATGAAGCCCCATTATGTTTGAAAAAAAATAATGGGTGAATTATTAATTTGAGTCAGAAGGGCATAGGGGGATTCATTGCAAAAAAAGGTCAAAAAGCCTACCTTGTCAGATGACAATGTTAACACTAAAATTGAATATAAAACAATGAAATAATTCAGTGTATGGAGCAGTGTCATGAAACACTCCACTAAAACAATTCCTAAAATAGTGTCACATTAAAAAATACATGAGTTTTAGAAAATTACATTTTAAATGGTCAAAAAGTAGACCTTAAAAGGAATTCTGTGACTAGATTGTAGATAAAACAATATGCCTTACCGTGCTCAATTGGTGTATTGTACTGAGAATGTTCTCACTAAATTATAGATAAAACAATATACCTTACAATATGCTTAAATAGTCATATGTATGGGACAACTTTATAGATATATGAATTATTTGATACGAGATATCTTACCACCTTGGGATAACTTTATAGATATATGCATTTTTTGATATGAGATACCTTACCAACTTGACATTTTAGTTGTCAAAAACCAATAGGGTGGTGCAACGTTTTTTTGGGAACATATTTGGAAAAAAATCTTATTCCATAAGATCGTTTTAGTGATTGAATCATAATTTGTACTTGATATTAAGTATTCTAAATGAATTAAAAATATAAAATTGTCTAATGAATTAAAAATATTAATTTGTCTAATGAATTAAAAATATTAATTTGTCCTTGATACAAGTATTCTAAATGAATTAAAATATAAATTAGTTGAAAGTATAACACTTCTAATATGTGGTAATTAAAGGAACTGGGTATATGAAAAAAAAGGGCTTTTTTTTTTATATAATTAAAATTAAATAAATCTAATTTGAAATATGTTTAAAATATTTTTGTGTGAGTTTGGATTACTTAATCCAAGTAGATAATAGATATGCATTGTTAATTAATTCAACGTAGATTCATCTTAATTTTTGTTTTATCATGTATCAAGAGGGATCAAATTCTTTGAAATGAAAACTTCTTTTAGGTTAAAATACACGAGGAAAGGTTTGGAACCTGTTGATGGGTCTAAAATCTCCCTTTGTCAATAGCAGGGGTTACCCTCGGAAAGAAGTCCCAATTAGACCTCTCATTGTTTGAAATAGGGAACTTGGATTCTGGCCCGACAACCATTACTGGTTGTGGTTTTACCAGTTACGGCTTGGTCCACCAATGAAAGTGAATGATGGATGGTTATGCAAATGGAATATTGCAACGTCCCCCAACCCATCAGAGTGACATTGCGGTGCATAATACTCTTAAAAATGAAATTTCTTCTAACTAAATTAATTCATTTACAGTTAGTTGTTTTCCTGTAACTTACAACTATGAATTAGAACATATTTAGCTATTGTCCAGAACCACAAAATAGAAGCATCTACAACATGCTAATAATCAACATGAAATACAACTAAACAACTCATTATAGTAGCATATAAATCACTTTCAAATACACATATTTCATGCACAACAATTAAACATATAATTTAACATAACAATAAGATAAACACTTATCTTTTCACAACAGTTTTGAAACTAGTTGTTTGGGATGGACATTCCACCTAACCATAGACCGACTATTCCAAATCTCAACAACTAGTCACCCTTGAGCTATGTCTAGCAATCCACAAAAGAGGGCGGTCTCTCATAGTCCACTCATAGCTCATAAAACTCTCAACCCAACTGATATTTTCCTACAACTATCCCGATTTTCCACCATCTCTCTTCCTCTTGACCT